>JAMKCH010013820.1:0-24608 GCA_023653785.1 Ophioderma brevispina | reverse complement strand
GCATCCCATTTCCCTTAAAAATCTGGGAAACTAAGCCACCAAAGCCCACTCCACCGGCATTCCTCCTCCATCTACCCCCCTCATGACACAACCCATCTTCACACCAATCCTATCTCTCCACTCGCAATAATCATCTAAACACTCACCTCCGAGGGCCCAGCAACCTTTCCTGTTTTCATTCTCAATTGCCATTTACCAACTTTATTCTGGACTGACTCTCTCAACGGCCCTTCCACCACATCAGGCCTCCACCTATGATCCATTCATTCTCTCATCAGATTGCTATCCATATGCTCGTTCCAGACCATGCCTTCTCATCTTCTCACACTGAAGTTCAATTTCAATCACTTCCCTCTCATACATCTTCCCCCTTCAACATCTTTCCTTCCTTTTCCATTGCCTGTCACTAACTTATACACCTTGTTGGGTTCTCTCTCAACTCACTCAGCACCTTCTCAGCCTCCTCCTTCATAGACCTCGCAACCACTTTCTTTGCGCGCTTCTTCAATAGCTTATACCTCACTTATGTTTCGTACCATTTCTCCTCATTTTCTTATACGCATCCTTCTTTATCCCTATCGCCTCCTTCACCTCATCATATTTAATGCATATAGCAATATGGGGTTCTGCCGGGGCAATGCCGCAGTTATAAAATAAAATAAAAAATTAAATCATTCCACCACCCTGTAGCTTTCATGTTTCTCCTCCCTTTCTTTTCCCACACACTCATCACACGCCTGTAACACCCCTCCTAAAACACCCCCCAGATCGGACACATCCACACCAAGCTCGCCCTCTCTCATCTCAAAATTCTTTCTTGTCTCCTTCTTTTGCAGCTTCCATACTTCTCCTCACCTGAACCTACCTTCCTCACCACTTTAGTTCACCTTCCACTTGTCCACATCGGCAACCACCAACCTATGCTGTATTCCAGGGGAATTTACCTTAACATTCTTCAAAAAACTTTCTCTCTCCTTACCCACAAGCACATAATCAATCTCTGACTCGTTTCCTCTGAACTTAAAGGTCCCTTTCGTTTGTTCCTCCTTTCTTTAAACGCACGTATTCGCTATGCCACATCCTCTCATCACAAACTACTAACAGATCCTTACTTCCAGGTTTCTCCTCCCAAACCCGTTTCCTCCGTGAACCCCCCAAACCCATAGATCCCTTTTCCCACATGTCCATTACCCACTGTCATCACCCTATCGCTCTCCTTCTCACCTCCACTACCATTCTACACACAGTTCCATCTAACCACTACTCCCAATCCCCCAATCAATCCGTATGTCTGCCCACCACAAACTTATAATTTCTTCATCAATACCACATCCTAGCCCCCTCCCCTCTCCACATCACTTCCTCCTGTACACCACACACATCAACCCTCCTCTTCCTTAACTTCTGCGCAAATCTCCACACCATTCCCTCTCATGCTCCCTACATTCAGACCTTCCAACCCTCACCCGAGCCGCTCGTCAGGTTTAGCAGTAATTGATGCAAGCAAAGCTGCGACGGCCGGGGTGATCCTTTCACCTTTCTTCTATGGTAGGGTAGGTGAAACCCACCCCAAACCTTCGGGCTGGTTGGTGCCCTCTTGTATTTGTCTTCATGAGGATTATTGGAGCGGTTTTTTAATCGCCGGAGATGCCCTTAATGACGCCGAGACACCGTTATCGGCGGTTGGCCCTAGCCTGGGGGATTCCCTCCCCCAAATGTAAGGCAGCATGTAAAGCAGTGCTGGATGAACCCCTTTAGCTCTCCAGAGTGGCGCTCTTACAGGTAGATTTTATTTTAGTTCGGGTTGTGATTGTGTAATTTATTACTGGGTTTAGGTGGTTCGCTCTGATGTGGTATCAGTAATCGCTTCTGTTTCAGTGTCGATTCCATTTCAGTGATCGTCGGTCCGTTTACTCAGATAGCGGGAGTTCCGGGCGAAGCGCGGGCCTACCGCTAGTGCTAATATAACACAGGTAGGGGAAAGCCCCTTTTGCTTGACCCAACACATGAATGAAAAGCACTAAAGTGGCTTGACAAAATCCAAAAATTGTTCCCTATTGTGTTTATTTAAAGTTGATTTATTGTTGAATCTATCGTGCCACATAATAATGGAATATCCCTAAATATAAGACGTACCAGATGGTGTTTCATGGCCATTGGAGTATTCCTTTGCGAAAAAAATCCAGATTATTCGAACCAAATGTACACAACTGTAAAAGCAATCATGAAAGCTACCATGTTTATTACTGTGGTTATATTTACAAAGCCGCATTACAATACCGAAAACAGAAGCAAGCGAAAAATATACACATTGACTAAAGCAAGTTTGCCACAAGCCTCATCCTGGAACTTCGTTGAGACACAAAGGAGGAGGAGCGAGTTTGTTAGAAATTGTTATGCCACAAATACACTTTTTAAAACCGCAGTGATTTGAGACAAAATGTAAGGAGGGGTGTTTTAGATTACCGGTATCATTTTGTGATTAACAAAGGTTTTAGTTGGCCTAAAACACTAACAATCCATGAAACGTGGACATTTAAAAGGGGTAGTAGTGGTAGCGTATAATATTTTAGTTTATCGCAGTCCTGTGGTACCGTAACACTTATAACCGTAAATGCAGTCGCATTTGTGAATGGAAAATCAGTCCAGGAAAAAATGTGTGTATAGGATATATGTCACGAGGTATAAGCCCGTTATGTCAATAGACCCTAAAGGGGCCAGGAATTACTCTTTTTGCTCGGGATCCACTGCGCGCTCGACTTGAGACCGAAGGGTCCCGGGTTCGAGTCCCGGTTTGCAAGGACCGAGAACAAAGTCGCTGGTATACCTCGATGAGAATTACATAGTTTACGCTTTGTGACATATAATTAGGACTTACATCAAATGTAAAGAGTCCAATAATGATATTTTGTACTGATTCTGGATGTGCTTATTCCGCTCGATCTGCTGCGCACCCCATCCGTTTTTTTCAATACACTTTTGGGCACCGTAGCGATGTAGGAGGTAGGTACGGAAGACAATCAATGCTACGTGAATGAGCTAGTCTAGTCAGACTAGCTTGGAATTATAATGGCGGCCGACAAGCGGCCGTGCCATTATCTGCCATATAGCGGTAATAGTGATAGCTCTGCCCTTTTTACAACCATGAACCAGGAAGTATGCGCCCGTGAAAGGGTTTCTGTCCCCGAGTAATTCTGTCGGGTCGCCAGTAGTTGTTGAATGGCGCACACACCCTCTGTGACTGGAGGGATGAAACTTATTATGGCCCGTCTTAGTTTTTGCAAGCTCCGGTTGCATTTTTTTCATGGTGACGGTTCGGCATTTTAGCTGTTTTGTGGACGGGCTCCGCCCCCATTCCTCATGCGGTGTCATATTTCACTTTTCTGAAAACCATTTACACACCTGCAAGAACGGAATTCTTTAAAACAGGTGTAGTAAAGTCAATGGAGTGACTCAGTATGAATTTAAATCCATTTTCAAGTTAAGCCTAAAAGGTGAATTTGTGATTCCAGTACCTTCTGTTTTATTCACTGTTCAATAGATATCGTTGAAAAAAGCTATAAAAAATTCAAAATTGAGCGATTAGGATCTCCAGTTTGTGTTAGGCAATGCTGTTTCCCAGGGTCCCATTAGGCGCTGTGCTGTAAGTTATGCCCGTTTATGGAAAGAAGGAAAATACAAATGGCGAATTTCTTACATATAAAATAGATAAAAAAAGTAAAAAAAAACTCTATGATTAATTTTAATTTACATAAAAATCTCAACTTTTTAGGCAGTCGGGGGACGAGGGGGACGAGGGTTGTGGATCATGAAATGCCCTTTTAAAATCCAAGGATAAAAGTGCTAGTTCAGCCACTAGATTTGCAAGGTTTCGTCAGTTTAATTATTTTGTTACAATAGAGCATAACACGCACCACTGTGGCGCTGACCCCAAAATTGATGAAGATGTGGTGTTGTTGCCGCCAAACTGTTAATCACCATAATATTGAAGAAGAGGAGTGGAACCAGCGAAAACGTTGCACAATTTCTGTCGCACTGATATGTTCAGATTTTGAAAATTTGAAACATGGCCTTTCCCACCTAGTGCAGGTTTTGACCTAACCAAGTACAGTCTAATACACGTAAAACTACACTGAAGTGTCCGATACGCGATAATTTCGGATCCTAGCATGATAATGATAAAATTGGATGATTTGTGCCCAATATTTATTGGTCTCGCTATGAGTTTTAAAATATTGGGCTCGACTGTGTCTCGCCCAATATTTTTGCAACTCATAGCTCGACCAATAAATTATTACAAACTTGGTAGGGTGATAGGGTGAGGTGCCACAATATCATGTGTAGCTTTTGGCTGTATTATTTGCATATTCATGAATTTTAATTAGCTTATTTGCATATTTTTCAGACATTTCAGTGAACCATTTTTAAAATGCTCTGCTGGCTAAACGCCATGCCCGATTTACTTCAAACTTAGTAGGTTGATAGAGTGGAGTGTGTAGCTTTAAGCTGCTTTAAATGCTATGACCAATGATTTACTTCAAACTTGGTAGGATGATAGAGTGAGGTGCTACAATTATCATGTGTAATGGGTTGCTGGAGCTAATTTTCATCTTTTGCAGCATTTTTTTTACCTTTTTGAAATGCACTTCCAGCTACAAAACACATTTGTTCTCTTTCTAATCATCAATGCCAAACTTCATCATAAAGCAAGTGATCGCGCAATCAGGCGACACTTGTGGTTCGAGAACCGCCTTGTTTTTGTTGAATTTTGAGGTGTTAGGGTAACCCAGCTGGCACACTCGCACACAGCAGCCAAATTTATTCCTAGATTACAGTTAACTACTAATCAAACAGGAGTTAATGTTGGAGATCTTTTGAGTGACAATTTGTGGGTCAAAATGGATTGGGTGTCTATGCATATAAAATTACCTAAATTAATAATCATTTTTTTCCCTCTCTTCCAGGTAAACTTGCTGCAGAGAATTCCCACCCAATCCAACACTTCAGCTTGATATGAGACACTTATTACAAAATCGCTGGTGAGCAAGATTATTGACGAGTGGAAGAAAGACCACGCTGAAGAACACCAAGCGTATGTGAATGAGAAAATGTCCTCTAATGGGAGTGAAATAATGTCCTCAACTGCTAAAAAGGTGGGATTGACAGAGAATTCTGTGGGGGAAAATAATTCTTCTTCTGCCAAGTCCTCCCTGGCCAAAAGAAGAGTTTCACTGAACTCCGTATCGCCTAATAAAAGGCAAAACTAGTGGATGATGCAGACTCTCTGAACTCTTCTTCATCAAAACACGCCATAAACACAGACGTTGCCCTGCCTAAGAATTCTGTGCCTGTTACCATTAATAAGACAGAATTAACAAGAAGTGCAGATTCCTTGTCACCTTCAGAAAAGTCAAGAGAAGATGGAAAACTTTTATCAGAAGCTGATCAAAAACTGTCTTCTATTACCACAAGCTGCGATAATCCACATGGTGAATTAACAAAACAAACCAACTCAGGGACATTAAAGTCAGATGGTGATGTACATGAGGCCAAAAGCAAGCTAAAGATTTGTGAGGACTTGGCAGAACTGAAGGTATTACTTGCAAGAACAATTGAAAATGACAAATCAGTTCTTGGACAAGAGGTTCAGCTTCCTGATATTGAGGGTGCTGATGAATTGAAAAGAATTGCAAAGCAAACTGCCTATCCGCGAGTTCTTTTAACTCGGTTTACATTACCCAAAGGTTTTGACTGTTCATCAAGCGATTTAATTGTAGATGTATCATCTTTACCTACCAGTTCGGCTGATCCAAAATCGAGTGAAGAAATAACTAAATGCATTTCTAAGCAACTTGATCCAAAATGTGATGCAGTAAAATCCAGTGATAAGAGTTTGCCAGAAGAATGTTCCAAAGAAAATGTGCCTCTCTCATCCAAGGAGTTCGAGAGTCATATGCCAGTTGAAGCCAAGTCAGTGATACCACCTTCAGATAGTGTGAGTAACAAAGAAAGTCTTGCAGCCGGAATGCAGTCACAGATAGATAATTTGATTAGTCTCACACCAAAGGCCGATTCAATTCAATTCCCCAGTCCTTACCAAGTGAAAATGATGACGACGCATCTCGGGCGTCAGATCCACACAAGCCAAACTGTAATGATTGCGAATATTACCGTAATCAAATCAAAAAGATTACAGGTCAAATGATGTCTGTCAAGAAACAAATCCAGCAAGTAATAGAAAGCAACAAAACTTCATTGAAATCAACCAAACCCTAAATCGACAGTTGCAGATGACAAAAGCACATGCCAGCAAACTGCAGATGGAGAACGCACTCTTGAAACATTCAATACAGCTATTTGCGAAGGTGGATGGTGTCAGACAACCGGGAATGCCGGCACCACAAATAATGAAAACGAAAGATGGGCAGTGCTATCTTCAGACACCATCTGGTGCTATTCCCTTAGGAGGCCATGTCATGCCGTCTCCAGTTGTAGGAGCTGTAAACAAAGTGAATGTGATTAACACCTCCAAGTCTGGCTCAGTACAATATGCTTCACAGGCAGTACCCAAGTTTGCAAGTCAAGTTCAGCAACATGTCAATTTACCCCAAGGACAGCAACAGGATAGAGCCAAGTCAGGCCAGGTGGTTCTTAAACTAACTCCAAGAAATTCTAGACAGGTGAATGTGGTGAGTTCAAGCTCCAGTGCTCAGCCTACGTATACTCTGAGTTTGATCCCTCCGCCTTCCAAATTGGTATCGCAGCAGGCTGCCATCGGTGCGGCATCACAGGTCACGGGTGCAGTTCATCACAATGCAAGGAACACACCAAATGGCACAGGCTTAGTACTACAACCTGGTACTGTTTTAACGCAAAGTACAAATATGGGATCTCAGTCTACAAGTTCAAGTGGGCAACCACAGTTCACAAATGTTTTGCTTCAAGGTTCAAATGTGCCACCGTCTGCTAATATTAGTTTGCCTCAAGGATCCAAAGTGCCAGTACTACCATCTACCAGTCTACCACAAGGTTCAGGTGCCAATCCACAGCTTTCAAATAATGCAACGCAAGAAGTGAGGGCAAATACATCTGGCGTGGTGGTATCTCAAAACCAAGGTTTGCAATCGCAGCCCATTCAAACACCTTTTGGTACTGCATCACATCCTGTGAGTGTAATGGCTCAGCTTCAAGCCAACTTGAACAAGAATAAAGCTGATCAATCTGGTGGAGCTACAAACCAACCAAATACTGCAAATCAACTCCAAAACAAAGCAAACCCACCACCACCACCCCTACAATCTCTGTCTCTGCAACCATCATCCTTCCAGCCGCCACCTCTGAAACTAGCTACATCTAGCCAGCTGCCAGCTCTGGCACCCAAACGTGTGGAGACTGTCAACATGGTGTCTCGCTTTCCAGGATCCGTTCATGTCCAACCTAGACTTGGGCCACCACCACCACCAGCTCTGCTGAGTAGTGTGCCAAGGATCCAGGTGAGTCAAAAAACACCAACACGACAAAGAACCCCTCATAGCAATGTTCAGTGTTCGATTTGCAAATATCTAGCGCGTGAAGTACAAAGACTAAAGGTTGAAGTGGCAAACTTGCAGAAGCAGTTGGATGTACTAGACAGGATCAATGCCAAGATAGTGGGGATGTTCGTGCCAGCGTCATCGGCGTTCCTGAGTCTTATCGGTATGGAACAGATCAAATGTTTAAATTAGTGTGAAATTCATTGTATAATCATTTAGAAGAAACCAACAAAAATATATTGATGAAGCCTTGCAAAATGTTACTAATTCATTTGAGGTTGAACTTTTCTTTCCTCTTTCTAACTTCACCGTGTTCTGTCAATGTGCTCTATAAATCTTGCTCCTTTCTCCTCAAATAAAGCTAGTTTGTTACTTAATTTCATAATTTTTTTGATTGGTTTCTCTTATCAATAATTTGATAATTAAATGCTGCTTGTTGTGCTCAGGCTTGAAATAGTGAACATTATTACGGTGTGCTCACAGTACTTTAATTGTCAAGAGGGGACTTGTAATGAAATACGTAGGCCATAATCATCTGCATCCCCAACCGTAATGTGCACTTGGACCATAAGGCTGTCTACTCATCCTGGTCACTTGCTGGTGCTTAGCCTTTATCATCGGCTCTGATTTCACTGTGTAGTGATGCACAACACTGTGCATACTTTCTAGCAACTCAATCTTAGTTTGGAGGTGAAAACAAAACTTTGATCACAGGCTTTTTGCCAGCCTTTGAGGCCATTTCTTTGGATTATTTTTGGATTACAAGTGAAACAAATAGGCATTGCAAAATACACACGTTATTTCCTAGCTAGTGGTTACCATTCTAGTCTCCTATCACTAAAGGTAAAAATACGGCTTATTTTGTGCCTGTTTACATGGCGGCCTATCGGAATCATCACCTCAAAATGGCCGCCTCATGATTTGTGACATCAGCGTAGACAGCCCTATTGTTCAATTTATGGTGCACTTCATATTCAATTGCTTCCATGCATTGTGTATATTTGAGTCTATTTGCTGGACGAATTTAGAATGTCATATGGGAATTAAGCAGTTGAGTGCTGAAATGTATAATACCCTTAATTACAATATACTTTGTGTTACAAGTATTTTTTGTAAGTGCAGCCATATTCAAATACCTCTTACTGATGCTTCAAAAAGGTATAATAGTAAATACCTTATTACTAGTATGTGCACATGAGTTAATTAAACTGATGCATGCTGTTGTTATTTTCATTTTATATGTAAAACTGGGCATGAAGTAAAGAGGTATAAAAATGTTATGTTCTTAGTTTATGATAATAGTTTCCTTCAAAAGATTGCAGGAAAAGGTGGTTTCAAGAAATTTTTTTTTCTATACCTGCCACTTGTTATAAAAAAAAAATATTTGTAAAGGCTTATGAATATCCCTAATGTATATTTGGAGGAGCCAACTTAATTGCATATTGAACTTTGATTGTATGGGGGATGATCAATATGCCCGAGGGGGTGGGTGGTGGGCGGGGGTGTGGGGAGGCACATTTTTTAACCATGAGGATCAATGTAAATTTTTTTTTGCATGGAAAAGAGGAAAATGGAAATCTTAACACTTGGGCAAAATAGGGATGTAAAAAAATTGAATAAAAGTAAGGGGATTCACAATTTTCTGTCAAAACACTCTCTCTCTATTAATCTTGATCGGATCCCTTTGGAATTAGTTAGTTTCTCAACTCATTGTTAATCTTGGCAGAACGCAGAGATTCTAACCTAACTGCTGAGGTCACTCCAAAATTTGGTCTGGTTAGTGGTGTTGTGCAAAGCGGCAAACTTAGGGGCTTGAAACTGAAATTTTTGGTGAAGTAGGGTCTTTCGGAAACGTATTTTTGTGTTACCAATTATGGAATTGGGAACTGAATTTTGTATCAATACAGGTTGTGTAGCTGAAGAACTGGGGCCAAATTTCTTGCTTGAAAATTTTCAACAAACTGGCAAAAGGTCCCAAACTTGGGAGTAAAGTTGTGAGTTTTTGTGTCAACGTGAGTGTTGTAAGAAAACTGAAGAATATGTGAACTGGGGGGTTTAAGAAGTGCAGAAGAGGCGTGGACTGGGGTTTTGACAGCCGCCATACCCATGCCACCATTTAGGTCATTATCCCCCACCTGGATCTAACTTTATTTGTTCCCTTCTGACACCATGCTTGAGTGTTCATGGGACCACATTCTTCTATGGCAGCCAATGTTCCTGATAAGAACACCCGACCACCTCTAACACGAGTGACTGTATTTGGGTGATTTTGCAGGCAGCCCGTAGCAGGGGTGGGGGGGTGACTGTCTATGGCGAAAATAAACTTTTCCTTCAGTGGATTGTTATTTTTTTTTTTTTTTTTTGCTGGTTATGTAAAGATGGATCAGAATCCACACAAGTGAAAACGGTCCCTTTTTTGCCGATTTTTTGAAAAATTCGCTATTTTTTTTAAAATTTTAAGAAAAGTAATGACGAAAAAGTCCACTTTTTCGTTGATGGCATATTCAAACGTCCAAAAGACCATTTTAGAGGGGGGTAGTCCATTTTTCCAAAAAAGGTCCCTTTTTCGAAGACACCCTCACCCACACATAAATCTAAAATCTGCGTACGGCCCTGTTTGCAGGTATAGTAGACATGCAAAGCTAACATTTGTAGCTTTGCATTGCAGAATTTGGGAGTATGCCAGGGCAAATGGTATACACCCTCTGGCATAAACACGTATCTCGGTTTGTTTTTCGATCAGGATGGCCAAAATCATACCATTTTGAATGTTTTCGAAATATACTTTTGGTGCTTATGGCTTCTCTTTATTTTAATAATACCTGGCTTGTACAAAAGCGTGGAGAATTTCGAGATAGAACGCCGAAAGATGCAAACCCAAAAAACCAAAATTTGCAGTTTTTGGTATTTTTCAAATGGGCCATTGCAGTGTAACTGGGCCACGAGCATAGTGGACCACAATCAATTTGCAGTAGGCTTTCTTGCTCATTCAGTCGGAAAACCGACCTCTTTGTGTAAAATCATACATACGTACTTTTGCGTTCATAACCACACAAATTCAACTTTTGGTTTTGAGGGTTTTGCGTCCTTTCGGTACTTATCTCGCAGCCATTTTTGCACACATTTTACAAGCGAGGTGTTAAATGAAAGAACAAGCCATAAGCAATAAAATGGTTATTTCGAAACTTTCAAAATGGTCTGACTTTGGCACAATACTGATCGAAAAACATGCCAAGATACTTTTTGTGCCAGGTGTACATGTATATTGGCATATTTTCAGTACTTGCTAGCATGCATTTTCTGAACCAATCTGGACAAGTTTGTATGCATGATTGCCTTGTTTTATTTTTTTAATCAAAATGTTTGAGTAAATAAGTTACCCCTGTTTTATGCTATGTCTTTTTAGGCAATCTTTTGGGGTTTGAGGTTTAATTTCCCTTTAACATACACAGCTGAAAAGCTTAGACACTGTCCTATTCTATATATTGTACAAATGCAGATGAAAAGGCCGCTGTACTATAGTATTTTCCATATTCAATATATGGGGATTGAAAGAAGGTAACTTCAATCGTTTTTCACCCTTAACGATAGTTCAAAATTGCTCAATGTCATGACATCATCATATTACTCAAAATTGGCATTTTATTTGATCCAACTCTGCCCTAAACCAACTCTGCCTCAGTCAACTGGGGCCCAAGTCAACTCGTAACATGTTTGAATCCCTACAAGTACACCTAACATCTTGTCATACCATGGTCATACAACTTGACCTCACAAAGCACTGTTACTTTCAACTGTTCATTGAACTTTTAATTTGAATCCTGTATGGTCACGGTAACTCTGAAAATTGAATGAAATGGGGAAACTGTAATATATGTGTATAGAAAATTTCTAAAAGGTATACATTATGTGTTTCAATGTGCATAATATTATCATATGCTAAAACTAAAAGTGGACCTTTTGCTCAATAGACCATATTCAAAATTGGCCCTTTTTTTGCCGTTGGTGCTAAACTGGTTTGAGCACTGTTGCAAGGGCTAGTAGTAAACTTGTTTTCCTCACTACAATCTTGTTCATAGGTCCTTGGAACACTTGTTAATATTGGCAGCTATGCAAGGTATTTAGGCTTGAAGCGCATTGTCACAATTAGTTTCTTCCCCCTCACCGTCCCTTCCCAAGTCAGTGTTGAAAATAATATTCAGCGAGATTGACCGAGTTTATCATGCTTATGCAATATTGAATTGAGGGGTGGGAACCAATTCTGCAAAGAGGTTCCAACCAATTTTTTTTGTTTAAATCATTAAAGTGAGACTGTTTGCACTAGCCCAGCAGCCTGTGTACAGTGCTCAAACCACAGTTAATCCCAGTCCATTACAGAAAAGGACTACGCTACTGATCCAAGTATAGTCCATGCTCGTTATAATCCCGCCCCAGTTTTTAAGATATGAGATTTTAAATCTCTATTATAACCACCCATAAGTTTTTTTTGCAGGAAAACAATAATATACATGCACTTTTTGTTCAATCATGCCTGGTTTTGGTAGTAATCCTCTTGGTAATTTTGTTTTCTTTACAAAATTTAAACTAGGAAATTAGGTTCATGGCTTAGTTCATACACTTTGTTTATCACTCTTCATTTGACACTTGAAATTATCCGGATTAAATTTTAGGTTAAATGTTGAGGCTTACTTGTTTTGTTTCTGTTAGGGTGGAGATCCATTATAATCCCACCCCCTAAATTTAAACTGATTTTCAGGTTAAAAACCAGTGGGACTATACTAGGGTCAGAACCAGTAATTACAAATGAATGTTTATACTGGTACAGAAGGTAAAGATCAAATAAAAAAGTTGAAAAGGTCCATTTTGTATTGGCTTTCAGTATTGTGTACACTTTGTAATTTGTGTGATTTAGGCTAGGGTGAAGGTACATGTAAAGATATTTTTGAACTTGAAGATGATGAGGTGTATACAAGCATAAAAATGTAGTCCAACCCCAAATGGGCTTTATATTTGTAAATTCCATCAACTCAGGAAAAGTTAACTTAAAACTACTTTCTCTGTCCAAAGTACAGAAGTGATGACATAACTTTTGCACAGCCATTTGCTTGCGTATCCTGTATGCGGATTTGTACATAAAATCCTCTCTCTCAAAATTGCAGAAGAGACATCCCGCAATGTTGCAGTTTTTAAATTGCACCGATGATTCAAATACATGCTCCAAATAAAAATTAGGGTGGGCAAGGCAATTTTGCCAACTTTTAAAAGGGCACCAGGCCATTACATTTTAAAGATTATTAAATATTATTAGGCACCAAGGCAAATGGTAGGGGCACCTAAGAGCAAATTGGCCTTAAGTGCCTTGGGTTATTTTGGAGCCTGAATAACATGATGTTCCCTAAAATGTTAAACCTGATTTTGCACTGGTGTTCAAGCGTGCTTTTTAAAAAAATATCCCCATCTGAAGGATTAAGCTGAGTAACGGGTGGTTTCTTACAAAATTGGAAATTTCTAATTCCTATGGATAAACTAGGAATTCAGTCTATGTTTCCTATTGAAATATAAGCATATGCAAAGATCACCTTTGGTTTTCCCTATATGAAATCACTAAATCTCACAGAAAATATGGATGACTTGAAATCATCATCGTTACCCCTTTACACTGCATGGAGCTATGAATTACTTGCTTTTTTTGCAAACATACTAGGTGTTTGTGGCGCCTTTGAACATATTAGCTAAAAGTTATTGTCCTGTAGGTGGAAAATTTCTTAATTCTTTGCACTTTGCCATTTTTGAACTGTTTTGCTTACTTTAAACTTGTGATTACTTTCTTACTAGATCTCTGACAAAGGATAATTTTGCACGCTTTTATTTTTTTCATTCAAAAACCTTGAGATTTTGAAATAGGGCTTTTGTGTGTTTATTTAGAAATATTCACAAAAAATCATCTAAACAGCTTTATTCAAAATTTAAGATAATCACTGTTTTTATTTTTTAATGAATAAACCTTAACAGTACCATAGGATACGGTGTCAAATAAAGTAATGATATCAACTTTATTACAAATTTAATTTCATGATTTGTTTGGAAAATTGAGGTTTGCTTACTCATATTTGAATTTACACACCAAAAGTTAGCAAATAATTGTGCAAAAAATTCCACTTTTTATACTGATATTAGTTTGACAGTAATTGAGTATTAGTGAAGGATAATAATGTTTAGTTTTTGTTTGTAAAGCCTCATTTGGTATGGCACACACATTTGTAATTTTTTTGTATCGCACATAAAGCTGGGAATAATGAATCATTTATGGAACTTGGTGGACCATGAATTATAATTGACAAGTTAGCCGGTGGGTAGCTCAAAATAAATGACGACCCAGCCATGCCCACGGGGTCTAATTTCGCCTTCGCTATCTGGATGACCCTTTTTCATGCAATGTTGGGATAGAAATGGGTAGTTTATAAAATGTTCTCAAATTTGTTGGGATTACTTGAATTTCATGCATTTAAGCACTCTATAATCAATATTAGTGAAAATATTATCCTGCAGCTGGGTATTTTGTTAATGAACCCTAAAATGATGCAAGATTATATCATTCTGATAATTAATGGTGACGTATCGATTTTGGAAAAACAAATGTTGGATGTCCCTTGGTTCACTTTCCAAGACTGCCATTTAATTACTCCTGGGTGCTGCAATGGGCAGCAGCTTAATAGCATGTGCACATTAATTACAAAGTGGTTTTAAAGGGGCTTTCGTTGATCCACAACCTCGTCCACCCGACTTGCCTCATAAAAGTGGAGATTTTTTATATTATCCTTAATTGCCGTAGTAATCCATTGTATCTAATCTTATGTAGCAGATTTGGTCGTATCTGAAAATTCGCATTTTTTGTGTTTTGTTTTTTTTTTGTGTTTACAGCACGTGCCCATGGACAATCATTGCTTGAATCATAACACAACCCGCAAGATCGGAATCACCTCCCTTTTTGTGATAAGCTTTTCTTCCGGATACAATGAATAAAACGAAAAGTGCGGATCATGAAATGCACCTTTATCAGTGAATTTTGATGTCCATTTTTTTCTTTGCTGCCACCAGCTGTTTCTCTGGTGGCTCAAACAAAGGATGCAGCCAGTATTCTCGAAACTGATCAGTTTACGATATCCGCAGGTTCTTCCAACATTCACCAGTCATGTTAACTATAATGTTAAACAGTTTTTTGCTGCAGGTAGACCGCATTTATCCGAAGGTCGGTCTTGCAGTGCTTCTTGGCTTGTTGTGTACAGTTCTCCCGCCATGTGCAAAAGGCACAAAAAATTTCAGTATATCCAATAAAAGGCAATTGTTTAACTAGGATAATCTTAGACCGCGGCACACAGCAATTTTTGTCGTTGTGTCATAACTTATCGTGGTACTACTGTATAATAACACGTTACCGGTACACGGTGAGATTATTGGTAATCGTGTCGTAGCCATTCTGGACACACAAGCCCAAGGTCCAACACCGGTTCATTTCGTAGCATGTAGTAAAACTACGTAAATGCGGATCCACACACGATTTTGCCCAGAAAAATACAACTTACCATGGTAGAAAGCGCCTAACGATGGAAATTATCATCGTTAAGTTAGTACAACAGTACTATATGGTACAACGACGACATGTCGTCTTAAGTTGCGGTCACACGCAGCCTTTATTTTAGTACTACGAAAAGAAGCTCGTGTGACCCCGTTTTAAAGACCCTCTTATTCCTGGCCACATTGGGCTCGTCTGACACTTAAAACAATGCCTCTGGGCTGTTCCCATCCACTTAATTAGAATGGGCAAGAACCTTTTATTTTCGCTGATTACGCATAATAAACTGATTGAGTTAGTAGACGATGTTTCGCATCCACCGAGGACAAAGTTCACATTACTTAAAATGTTAGAACTGTGCTTTATTACCAGGCCTCGCTAGACATTTTAGTCGGGGGGGGGGTGTCAACTTAAAAAAATTATTGCTGCAGATTAAAATCATTTGAAGCGTATGAGCGTTAGTCTTTGTCAAAGACTCGGTTTTTTTAACATGCAAACCCTAGCGGGCCCACCTTTCCTTAATTATAGATTCCCTCAGAGACATTTCTTGGTGGATCGTTCGAGACCAAACTGCACACCACACGTGCCTTGACACAGCGCGCAAATGGAAGCTAATGAAAGCCTTAAACGGGTGGGTCCCCCGGGCCGGTTTCGAGCCCCTGCCGGGGTCCATGGGCGGAGCCCCCGGTAGCTGCTGGATTTGGGCTATTCCACCTTCAAGATGGCCACTGTTTTAGGGGTAAATAGTAATCACTTCAAAGAAAAGAATGGTTTCCAAAATGTGCTCACTGAGACGGGCAATGCCCAAAGTGAAGTACACATCGAGCGTTAATGTCTTTAATGAGTGGGATATGTAGGAGCATAAGCCCTGGCCGGGGTCAGGGGCGAGCCCGGAAGCTCCTGCATTTGAGCTATTCAGAACCTCCAAGATGACCCAAACCTTTGTTTTTGAGGGGTAAATTTAATCAATTCACAGAAAGCCAAGTTTCTAACTTTGCCGACTAAGACGCCGAGGTCATAGAGAAGTGATCACTAGACGGGCAGTATAGCTTGTACTGCTGAAGGCCAACTACTACATATAGCGAGCGGCGCAATTTTTTTAACGTTTGGGGTGCAAGATCAGAGCCCTGCCGGGGTCCATGGTCGGAGCCCACGACGCTCTTTGATGTTAGCTATTAAGAAGGGTTTTTTGAGGGTGAAAGTCTGGTAATTAATTCAATTAAAGAATTGCTTAACCCACCGACGGCCAGAGCCTTTAAGTTTATGCATGATCTGGGAGTTAGGGAGCGAATCCATTTAATTTTTTTCTTGACCACTTCAGCTCCCGCGACCGAATACTGGTATACCAAACTAAGGATAGTGACCATGGCTCCCTCCGCGTTTGCCCATCCACTGCCAATTTGTTTTACCCATTTTGATCACAATTACTGTTGGGCCACATGAACAATTCATGATTACCGTTTGGATGCACTTGAAACAAAACTAGTTTGCTTGAGGGGAAGGCATTTTCAATATTTGTGTATTTTGGATTTATGCTATTCTGGAGTCAATCGTATGCGTTCTGATGCGTGTTTTCTCTATTGTTTTCTTTCTTTCTTCCCCTTCTTTCTCTTCTTTATTCTCTTCTCTTTCTCTCTCTCCTCTTCTTTTTCTCTCTTTTTTCCGCTTTTTTCTTTCTTCTTCTCTTCTTTTTGAGGATCGCGGGGGGGGGTGTACCACCCCCCCACGACCCCCCCATGGGCGCGGGCCTGGGGGTTTTATTTACGTGTTAAAAACATCATACTCATCTAGCAACTAAAACTGTGGACCAAATTCTATGCTTTTTGGACGAGATATTGGGGGAATATGAGCAACAAATTTCAAGGCTGGTCTTTGGCAACGGTAAAGTTTCTGAATAAATCACATGCCTGCCGATGTCTTGGATTCTGAGGATCATTTTTATATCAGAGATCCCCTTAAATTGACGATAAAATGCATTTCATGTCTGTAGTTACGTAGTAATGTCTTGGCGGTAACTTTTAACCCTCCTCAAGAGCTTGTTGAATTGAATGGCCATTGGTACTCCAGCTTTTAGTTATCCCTCTATGCTCAAAACATATATAGTTAATTTTAAGTGTGTGTCAAGTGTGTATAGGAAAAAAAAATATAATTATCAACCTCTTGACTTCACATATCTCGAAGATAAACCCTTGGGCACAACTAACTTATAGTGTTGGTGATTTATATGCTGTAGTTGTTTGAGTAGCCAATTAAAATAAGTTTCTAAAATATTTTAGACTGATCCTCATCCCCCTATTACCATTCTTACCATGGTGCTGGTTGGCTCAGTAAGTCATAGAGTTCTTTGTAGCCAATCGCTGCCATTGACAGGAAGTTCTCTGGGTTAAGTAAAGATCGTCATGTAATGCAAGAAGGTTGTATTTTGTGCAGTAGCTGCCATTTTTAAGAAATTCCCATCAAACATACCATTATGCCAAGTCTTTGGTCGGTGGCTCTTGAAATGGTTCTTCAGGCGACACCGTACACTGTCACCTAAAGAACCATTGCAAGAGCCACTGACTCAAGGAGGATCAGAAGTCATCTTAATACATGGCAGCACACAGATGTATCACATGGCAGCTATCGTACTTAAGACCTTGCACTCAATGTAATGCTGACTGCTTTTGGAGAAAATGTCACTCTGAGCTCTGCATTTCTCAAGGAGCATAGAGCATGCATCCTATCCTTTAAAAACAAGCCAATAGTTCAAAGAAGCCATAAGAATGCAACTATAGTTTCTCCAAAGTGTTTGATGTTTTGTATGATGATTTGAGCCAACTCAGGACAAAGTTTGACACAATGCCCCTTTGACCTAATAGTAATTTTAGGGGAGAAATCTATTATAATGGCAGAAAGAAAGTCAGAGAATTAACCTCACAGCACATTTAAGAAACTGCTAAAAACTGCTGTCTGTTATTGTACGTGTAAAAACAGAAGTAAAATCCTAAGCCAAAGCATTTATGGTGATTTTTGAGCTTCATGGTGTAACAATGTGACATGTGACCATCGCTGTAGAGGTCAACAGAACATGACCTTGTGTATAATAGCTGAGGGTGCGTCAATGGGCTATTAATTAATGTTAAGTGTTTCATGCCAAGTGAAAATTTCTGGAAAATTCTCCATTAAGCCATACAACCCCCCCCCCCCCCAAAAAAAACCTTCTACAGGCTTACCGACTGGGATGTGACATTTTGGAATCTGTTAAAATTGCTGCATGCATGCAAAATCGGCCATTTTTAGTGCGAGCAAAAATTCGCCGATATTGGCGTCCTAACAAAAAATGCCATCGACCTGACCCTAATTCAAAGTTGTTTTCTGTGGCCTAATTAAAGATGGTGAATAAGTGTATTTCAATGTAGGAATAGAGGTTGTCACTATTTTAAATATCGCTAACAAAATTCATTTAAAAATTGTACGGGTTTGATTGC
The DNA here is from genome assembly GCA_023653785.1 of Ophioderma brevispina. Classification (NCBI taxonomy): domain Eukaryota; kingdom Metazoa; phylum Echinodermata; class Ophiuroidea; order Amphilepidida; family Ophiodermatidae; genus Ophioderma; species Ophioderma brevispina. The sequence goes on along the minus strand of JAMKCH010013820.1, from coordinate 6,036 downwards.
TTTAAATTGTTGTTTAACACTAGTTTTTAATTCAAAATCAGAATTTTACATATACGCAGAAAAAAAACCCAGGAATGGCAGTTTGTGTCAGTAAACCACAAGAATTGTTGTTCTTCCCTAGCACCCAAGTAAAGCGAGCAGTACAATCATAATCTTCAAATTAGCATGTCATGTGAGGTTGCCCTCTAACGTTGGCTTGTGTTCTTCTGAATTTGGAGAACTCAAGGTTTAGACATAGATGATTGGTTGTACTAACATGATATTGCTTAATAATAGTATATTTTACATGTACATGTTTATCATTCTTACTTAATGTATCTTGGGCTACGGTGGATTGATAGTTAGGCAATTTGTAATGTTAGAAAAGGGTGGTAACAGCAATTTAACATGGGTATCTTGTGTACAAGTGGAGCAACACTGGTTTGATTTTTTTTATTTGTCACCTTAAACAACATACACTCTTTGAAGAGCCCCCTTCATTTTCAAAATTTGAGACTTTTGCACAGTTGTGTTGGGTACTTGTCTAGTACCCTTATACCTGCAAGTGGTAATGCTAATAAATGCGCATTTTGCCCATATAATGCGATTTGTAATTATAATCGGTAATCCTTGATTGTAATTTAATGGCAGCGCTGAAAACCAATGTCTGTCGTCCACTGTATAATTCACACTTCATGAAAATGACCACTAACTTGACTTGCCTGCTATTGGATGAGCGTAGACATGTACGTAGCACCATTTTTCTTGGTTATTTTCATATTGGAAGGGCTTTTCCAGCAGCCACTGAATTATCGGATACGATTTTAATTGTGATGCATAGACAAGTTGGAGCTTAACTATTCACAGGTATATTTTGCTAGCCAATGACTAACGCAGCTGTACAAAAATCTAATTTTTTTGGAAAATTGTGGCAATCTTTCAAACAAATGAGCTATTACTGCTTTATGCAGGTTTTCAATGGTATGGTTTCATGGAGAGTTTTATTACCATTTTTAGGTCGTCCGATTCAATTGGAAAGACCTTATGTGGGATGATTCCTGTGTCTGTGTTGTCCATATCCCTTTAGGTTCCACTTTTTCAACTTAATGTACCTTTTTGTGCAGTGAGGGGTCAAATTCATACGTGGTATGCTTAGCTAAAAGAAGAAAGTTTTCTCAGAAGAAATGTTAAAAAATGCTAATGCAAACTGCAGGGCTTTTAATTTTTTCATTTGCTTTTGGCCCCCTTTCCAATTTTTTGGCTGCTTTGCGGCTGAATTTTCATTTTTTCTCTAAATTTAAAAAGCTTTTGAGTAAAATCTCATATAAAAAAATGCGTCAAAATACCATTTTTAACCAACATGCGCATATCTTCCTGAGACAAACTTGTTTTTTTTCTTGGCCTTATACCTGAACAAGGGGTCTGTATGTGAGTGTTGGGTAACAATGAGGGAGTTTAAAAGGTCATTCATGGGTCACTTGGGGTCATGCCATTGCTCTATTATACACCTTTTGGTTAACACTTTCGAACTTGCTGTAGATTTTAGTGTCAGTAATGGATCAATTCGTACCTGTAATTTATAATTGAACTAAGGGTCCGATGTGGAGTAACAGATCAGGTCCAATGTCATTCAGGGGTCACTAGGGTCATTATTTGCTGTAGTATTGCTTTTGGTTGCACCATTTCACTTTGCTTTTTAGTACCGTGATGGATCCACTTCATACTTGTATGCTTACATTGATACAATGATGTAACCGATGTGAAGGTCAAAGGTCATCATTTCTTTGACCATATTCGGACGACCTTTTGGGACCGCTGTCCCTATTTTTTTGTTAAAGCTAAAGGTGTATTTGAGTAGATAATTAATGCAATTGCTTTGTTATTGTCAGATATACTTCAAATGTATTGTATAATTTAAAGGTCATGGCCCGATCGCTCAATAGCCTTGTCCCCAGAACCCCAGATTGTACCGGAAATGGTCGAAATTTTGATATAGAAGAAGAAAGAAAGCTATTTTTATCATTTTACCCTGTGAAGTCTTAGTATGAGGATGAAAAGTACTCCATTTTGGTCGACCAATATTAATGTTACCACAGTACTCTATTGGGCTCACAAAATCATGTGTTTAGCACTCACATCAAAAAGGATGAAATATCGGCTAGACAACTAACAGATGGGGTTTTGGGGTGAAGGCCTCTATCAAACTGAAAGCTTTATATACTTAAATCGGGCCATCCCCTTTAAGATATGAATTTCAAGATTCATCTTGAGGTAACTCAGTAATAATGTTGCTGGTTATCATGATGTTGATGTGCCGAAGAAGGAGAAAAGAATATGCTAGAAGTCCGACTTGCTTCACTACGAGTTACAATATGCCTCCACCAAGACACAGTTCAGTGGGTTGTTCTTGTACATACATTGACATGGAAAAAAAAATGGACCTTGTGTGATCTGGGTATCATATATCATACCCAAAAAACAGTGGTATATTTTCTAAATACATTGTGATTGAAAGCTACTGGAAAGAACTGTGTGCCAAACAAGGGAATTGAGATTTACTAACTCATAGTGTGTCTTTGCTGTATGACATTTGGCACTTTTGGCACTGCTCATACACAATGCTATCTTATAAATGACGTTTGATATTATAACTCATGAGGGTCATGCAAAATGTGTGGCCCTCAATTGTGCCACATAAGTGTATTGATTCTTGTTAAAAACCTCCAGAAAAAATGAAATCAAAGGAATGACAAAATAAAAATCACATTATAATAGTACTGAGGCTCCAGAGCCCCAGGAATTTAATCTTCCATGTGTTATAAGGGCAAATTTCAGATCAATTTCAGGAATAGACGATATCTGCTGATGGGGTTGTCAGATTTTGCTTTTCTTTGTACTTGCTTTACCATTTCAGAGGCAGCACGCACAGCCACTAGAATGGAGTGTGCCCATTGAACCAGATCATCAAATAAGAAAAAAATGAAAAATACAGTAGAGTAGTTGCCAAGCACTCCCATGTGCTCCAGGAAAATGCATATATTTTGTTCATACGGTAGTTTCATATGCAAAGGTTGGGGACATGCAGCTACGTTGAATGCACAGTAGTTAACAGTTCTACCTATGTGACGGGATCAAATGTTCCATAGACAGCAAACAAATTGTTCCCCAAAAAAAAATTTAAATGTTAAAGAAAAGGTGTTTGGGGCAACGGTAAGCTGAAGGATCTGTACATGACCATAAGATGTTTTGTTATTTGTGGCAGAACAATAAAAAGTAGCTAAAAGTGATGATCTTTTTCCTTTGATTTTGACAGAAATCATCAAGAGGTACCTTAAAAGAAATGGCAAATAATTTGCCACGCAATCACAAATTTATTCTCGATGGCAGAAAAAGACTGTTTTTACTAATTCATTTCAGTGGAAGGAAGGCAAAACACAGAATGGCCAAACATGATCTTGATGATGAGGGTTACGGTGTTTACCTTTGTAGTACTGTATTGTTGAAGTCAACTCTATATAAACCTGTTATTAACATTTCATTCGTAAGTTTTGTCTCTATTCAAAAACCAATCTGGTGTCGCAACTGGATGGCATCATTTGACATGCTTGGGGAATCTTTGTATTCATTTACGCATAATTTTAAAAACATTAAATTCAAAATAATTTTGTCATGGAAAGAAGACTAGTGTCACCATGTTCGGTAGCAGCACCCCATTACACACAGCTTGTTTGAAAGTCTCATTTATTATGACAAAACCAGAATAAACAAAAAATATCAATGGCGCTACCTTTTGACAACTATTTAAAATTGGATTAGACCACTGACTTCATCTGTGTAAATTTTACGAAATTTCCTGTGGGCAAATATGATGTTCCTTCAAAATTTATTTAAACACATCCTCTAGGTAATTGACATATAGAGGGCACATACATACAAATCCTGACTTGTGTAGGCCAATTTGCAAGCTTCCAGCAATGGATTTTCTGATTTTTGCAGAGATATAGCTTTTGCATGTCCCTACTTATATCAGTTGTCAAAATGTGTTTTTGCCACTGCCAAAACTTGCTCTAAAAATAAGAGACGATTTGCACGGGGCAAACAGCTATGACCATGACCAATATGTGATGTTTGTACTGGTTATAAGACTTGAACCTTTATAAGTGAAAATTTTTGCGAGGTTTTTCGCAAATTTCACGAGTGAACATAAAAACGCAAAAAAAACCGCACGAAAATATCATTTTCTAATAGATTTGTATTGCTTGATGCATAAAGTGAACATTCTCCGCATTTGCAAAATTGTTAAAATCGCGAAAATTCTGTACGCCGAAATTTCCACTTATACAGTTACCTGTTCTTCAACATTTACTCCCCACCAAGCTGTATAGTCAGGTTGACTGGCATTCTGTGAATTTATTAAAATCGTTGCTGCCATCAAGGATGACTTTGACTGAAATTTGTTTTGGAACTTATTTGCTTATTTTTATTTACCTCTTAATTTCTGGCAAATCAGGGCCAAAATATGCCTCACTTTCTGTGTAAAAACTCAAGTGACACAGTGGCTCCCAACTCTTCTTTATTTAATTAAACTTGATTCGAGAAGGTTTTCTAGTCAAATTTCCAACATTTTAAGATAAAGTGAAAACATCAATTGCTCACATGAGGCGGTGTGTGATGCCCCCAAATATGATGTAGTATACTTCTAAATAATACTTGCTATCATAATTTCCCTTTGTCGCCTTCTTACAATTCTATAGTTAATATGATCTCTTGTATTTGTCTTTTCTTTAACAAAATATTTTATTATGGAAATTTTTTTCTTTGTGTCTGTTTTTCTGGTTGTGAAACCAGCATGAGTTTGCTATAGCATACTTTTTTTGTGGTTGTATATGGTAAAGGATAAAATTTGGTTGAAAAACACTTAGAATTTTCAAATTGTTGTGATTGTGTTCTACTTTAACCTGTAAAGGGTAATTCTCCCCGGGAAAGCACTGTGACCGAACTTTTCTCCTCCGTTAAAACAACATCTAGCGAAAGTGGAAACATATTTTTGGTTAGGTTTTGTCCGACTTTAACAAAAATAATGTCTCCACTTTTGCTAGATTGGTTGTTGTGGTCATGGAAGGCAATCAAGTTTGGTCCCACGTGTACTTCCCAAAATGTCCCAGAGACCTTCGCCAATGAACATGGGAAATGTCACAGTTCAAAATACATCTGCTGATGTCCCTTATATTCTCTCGTACATTGGCAAGAGCCTTTCCATCACACCATTATATGCTCACAGGTAAAATTAGGTAAGTGCAGTGGAAACACGCTATCATAAAACAGATTCCATCCGCCGTCAATCTGTTTCATAAAACTCGTTTAAATGTCTATTAGCGTAGTTGCCTTGTTTGCTCACAAATTTTTGTGTTTCATTCTGAATTTCTTCACGCGCAAATTTAATATTCTTTTTTTGCTTAAAGGTGCAACAAGCGAGAATAAATAAAATCGCATATTAGTGTCTCTAAAAAAATCAAATACTGATTTTTGCCCTATGTTAAGCTTTTCATAAAAAATAACCCATCTAAGGATTACGCTGAGAAATGTTTCTCTGGTACAAATTAAGAGATTTCTAATTTCCGTATAGCGAGGCAAATATGAAATTCAGCCTGTTTTTTATTTTGAAATGTAGCCAAATACAATAAGAACTCCTCTTGAGTGTCTAATCTTATATTACCATTATGACACAATAATTTGGATGCCTCAAAATCTGGATCGTTTGCAGCCTTAAGGGCCATGGCCAGATCACTAATAGCCTTGGAATAGCCTTGTCCCCAGATTTCCGGAAGTGAAAGAATTTGGCAATCAAAAGAATTATTTTTTCTATGTCGTTCTATGAAATCTTAGGGCTAAATGATGTTTGTTTGGCAGTTGAGTGAAAATGTGTTCCCTTTTGGTCGACCAATATTAATTTTACAGAGTAGGGGGGGGGTCTGGCAGGACTTACAAAATCACTTTTTTAGGCTCTCACATCAAATGGATTGAAATATCGGCGCAAACTTAAGGCGACGTCACAGA
>JAMKCH010013819.1:0-48353 GCA_023653785.1 Ophioderma brevispina | reverse complement strand
AATCGGAAACCGTAACGGAAATAATAGGTGATTTATTCCGTTAAATTCTGAATTCATAATTTTGTCAGTGGTCAGGTACGGTAACTCCCTGCAAATTGGGTTGCCATAAACACAGTGGCAACCGTGACTCTTTATGGTTACCGGCTGAGGACCAGACATCTTGAAGCAATGCTCAATGTGTATATGAAGTTGGATGGGAGACATCGTACTACCAACCCAAATTAAACAAATGCTAATCTGTTCATTTTGCTTTAAAAGTTATGTCACCAAATCCAATGCCTGTTCAATACACCCTTTCACTACTTACCAAGAATAAAACATAACTATGTGAATGTGGCCCAACTAAAAAAAATTTAGACATCATTTCACTTAAATGATTGCATTGGGGGGCATCTTTGGATCTAAGGGCCCAACTGGAAATGGGAAACGGGAAGATTGATAGGGAATAATTATCGTCATACAGAGAAAACGGTCAAAAAAAAAAAAAAAATAAGAAATATTTGGAACTTTTTTTTATTCTTAATGTGCATTTTTTGGCCACTCTATAAAGAAGCTCACCAGTTCTGACTTCATTATGGCTATCACATTATGAAGAACATATGCTGAGACCAGGCATTCCCATATGAATAATTTAATGGAGTTGAGGCTCTCGACCTTACAAAGGCCACGAGTACAGCATTGAATACAAGACCAAAAATGAGTGATAGATGAATGCGGAAATATGGCAGCCTCGCGTTGGTACGAACTTGAGCGTTGACGCCTGATCGGACTACAGGGGGCATCACAGACTCCGTCGTGCACCACAGCGACTCGATTAACATCCCCAAACGACCGCATTATCAACCTGGACAAAACTCCGTAAGTAAATTTTGATACTTTTGATACTCATTTTACAGATAAGATGCAGCTTGAACATTGGATATAATCATGCATATAATCTGTTCCATTACAGACGCCAGCCCGAGCCAGCCCGTCAACCTTGCCGTCGTGTGTTTTCTCTTTGGCTTCGTTTGGAGTTGGGGATGGATTTTGTTTACGCGATTGTCGACCAATGCCATCGTTGTCTTCAAAGGATGTCTGAAATAGTGTCACATCAACGCAGACTGGCATTGCCTACCTCACATAAAAGGCTTACCAGCTCCTCCTAACGTCACCGATCCCGGACACCGATCACCGTAGCCAAAGACGAACGAACATTCAGTCATCCCAATTCGTCACGACTTCTTGCCGCTCGACAATGGGTGATACCGCACCTGATAACTAATGCTACACAACTGTGAAGAACCTGACAGATACAATCGACATACTTATTTCAAGGTGGGCAGCATCAAAACCAAGACGCCAAATGCAAGGAGGTTATAATAGAGGAGCTGGACCCAGGTCAAACATCATCGTTTACCCCTCACACTGAAAAGGTTTGACACCTGTGGAAGTTAGTATATGTCAAACCTTTTCTGTAGTGGGAGGTTACCGAACGCCTTAAAGGTGGTGTTTTCCGATCGTCTTTTTTTGTGGGACCCCCCTGATTTACCCGAAGTAGTAATCGATTTTTGATATCAGATGAAAGGCCGTAATTTTTTGCTCATTCTCCGTCCTGAAATTGGAGCCCTAAAATCCATTTCATTCCCAAGATATAACAAAAACAATGCCGTTTTTAGTGGTTTAACCATCACTATTAGCACAGTAATTGAATAGGGCTTCTCAGCAGCATTATTCCTCCCCCTCAAACCTCAAGTTGTTTCCCACGGTACTTGATGGGTGTATGTGCCAGGTGACATGCTCTCATAGCAAGTAGAGAGCACATTCACATAATCAGAACCACGCCCTTTAAATAAGCCCCATGATATTCTGCTCTCCTCTATAAGCAGTTTAGTGATTTGGATGTAAGCATTCAATACCATTGGTTGTAAGCATCAGATGATCGGTTGTCATCATTTGGGGTTAACATTGTTAACATTTAGTGTATTGATTTGTAAGCAAGAAGTCTTGTTGCAAGCAGTTATAGTTATTGGTTGTAAGCATTTTCCACTGATCATAAATACTTAGAACCATAACCCTAAATACCCGAAATAAATCACTGAAGCATGAACGCTCACAACCAATACCGCTTAAATTCTTACAACTAATAATCTCATTCTTACGCCAAAACTATGCAATTCAGGGGTAGGGCTGCTAGCCTTACGGTTTTAGTTGTAAGCATAGGGTTATTGGTTGTACGCATTGGGTTCCTTGTTTCTTTTAAGCATTTAAGGGTTAGTTAGTCACAAGGCTGTAGGGTAGGGTTACCCTCGTCCGACAAAGGGTGGGTGGGTAGTTTACCCCTAACGGATGAATCCCTGTCACACAAAACGCAACGAAATATGCTCTAGGCCTTTTACGTAATTTTAAGTTCAATACTTTGCGGTCATTTTAGCGAAACCATTGGGTAGCCACCTATGATGCTACTGTAGCAAGTCAATACTTGACAATATTTGTATTTTTTATAGTAATAACCTGTGTATGCTTACTTTGGCACCGTCATTGCCAAATAAATACCAATTTTGCTTGTATCATTGGCGAAAATGATAAAAATCCCATGATTTTGGAGATTTGCTGATACAATTACCGTTAATAAGCTCTCAGTTATTACGTTAATGTACTTCCATATTGTTAACACTTGATATGTTGTACTTCATATTTGAATAGAGGACATATGTACCCAACACACTAATACCAAACACGAAAAAGATGTTGTCCTGCTTAATTACGAAAAAATTGGGGGGGGGGTGGTACCCCCCAGTGGGATATGTCTTAGAACAACCTTGTTGGATGAGGGTTAAGCAATGGTTGCAAGCATTATTGGTGTAAGTCATTTAAGGTAATTGATGTATCGAAATTTAGTTTTTTGCGTGTTTACATTTAAACCTATTACCAAATTAAAGGATTTAAAAAAAGAAAAGCGTCTATACAAGATATTCATGATCTTATTCAGGTCAAAAACTTTATATTCCGTAAGCCAATTTCTGTACGGGCCTTAAAATACGAGTTTGTTGCACCCACCTGGTGATTAATTTTCCAATATCTATCACCTGAGGGGGGTCCCCCCTGACTAGGATTAGGTATGTTTCCGCCCAAAAAGTTTCACTTACGCGTACTGCCTTTCAAATGGCTACCATTGTTTTATGAAAAACTGCTATTGTATTTATTATTGATAGCAATTTTATCCACGACTACCCGAAATCAAAAGTTTAACCTTCCTAAGTGGTAAAACATTTAAGTGTCCATGATGGCCGCCGGTAGGAGCATGTTTTGTTAAATGTACTAAAATTGGCCCAAATAATGATTGGGGTTAGAATTCGAGTAATATTTTTAGAGCACCAAAAAGGGATTTACTGACCCTTGGTGTATTGCGGACTTATTCAAATCATGAGGCTCAGTTATACCCACCCGGGGATATAAATCAAGAAGAAACACCCCTGCACATCTTTTTCGACTAATAAGAATCATAACGAAACTATTGATAACTTTTCCCGCAATTTTCTCTCGTACTTCTGGACTATTGCAGATCACTCAACACGAGTTGACGCTGGAAGAGAAGCTGGATCTAGCAGTAAAAGAGAAGGAGCCTGTGGTGCAAGTCAGAAACAAAGATAGCACTTGATGTTCTCCAAAGAAACTTAGGTCACCATATTTAAAGTTTTTCCTCCTACATAGGGACAATTTTTTTTCACTTCTATAAGGTTCCCATATTTTTTTTTATTTTTTCTGTAAACACCTATGACGTCCAACTGAGTGTCCTTAATACAGTCCCCCATCATTTATTAAGATTTTATTGTATCAGTTGATATGAGCTGTTGTCTTTCTCCTGAACTCTTCTAGAGTTCAGTTTTAAACATGTTATATGGCCTAAGTATTAACCAGCTATAGTAACGGAACTCTCCAGGACATCATACCCCACTTTATATTTTTTGACATCTTGGAAATGATTTAGGGATTTATAGAAATGCCTATTTTAACGTCGAAAAGATGAGTAGGGCTGATTTTCTTCCTGATTTACGTACCCTAAGAGAATATAATCACCGCCAGCTTTAAAAACAAGCCTGTACGTAAAATATAATGCCATAAATTCTTGTGGAGCTCCCAAAATATCACTCAGGATCTTATTCCACATTTGCCATTTTAATTCATTTAGCGAAATATGGCTCCTTGCGGCGGCCATCTGGACGTCCTATATGTTTAAGCCCCTTCATGCTATAAAAACTTGGTTTTGTGAGTCTGGATAAATTCTATCTGTAATGAATTAAAATGGCGGTTTACATGAACAATGCGGCCATTTTTGAAAGGCAGGACACGCTAACGTGCAGCTTTTTCGGGGCTGAAACATACCTAAGCCTAGCTGGGGACATCCCCTCAAGGTGATATATGGGAAAATTTAAGCCACTAATTGGGGCAAACGAACGAAAATCTATGATGACAGCTTATTGACTATTATCGGTCAGTATTATTGACGACTCTGCTGCAAAACAACGAACAAATATAGTCTCACATACATTTTTGATCGTATTTCGCCAAGGTTAAAGGTCCATGGCCCGATCGCTAATAGCCTGCCCTAGCATCCCAGATTTTTTACCGGAAGTGGTCACATTTTTGTATCAGAAGAAAAGCTACTATTTTTTTTCATTTACCCCTGTGAAAATCGGTAGAGCCAAAGGATGTTTGGTTTGGAAGTTTTATGCGCGAAAATGGGCCCCATTTTGGTTCGACCAATATTGATTTTAACACAGTACTCTCTCTCCTCTATGGGGCTACACAAAATCACGTTTTTAGGCTCTCGCATCAAAACGGATTGAATTATCGGCGTGAAACTTTACAGTGGGGGTTTTGGAGTTTGAAGGCCCAATCTATCAAGATGAAAACTTCGTATCCTTAATAGGCCATCCCCCTTTAATAGTTTACGTTCGGTACACCTAACTCTAGTTGGACACCGCAGAAGGGCTCTCAGTGTGGCAAAAAAATGACGTGCAATTTATTAATCTTTCCCTGGAAAGGGGGGGGGGGGGGTGGGGGGGGGACAGCGCACGGAAGTGTTGAAAAAAAAACATTGTGCGCTTGGCCCTGTTGGCAGGAGATATGGTTACTCCGGCTCACAGTCCGGGTACAATGGTGAACAATAGGGAATTCGATTCAGTGACTCTTCACGCCAATATAGGTTTACGCTTTATTCCGTTGTCGTCTATGGAGCCCGGACTATGATACCTGCCGGGGACTATGATTACTTGCACACGGATCAGTTTCTTTCAATACTACCGAGCGCTGGCCATTCTGCCAGGGAAAGGATTAATAAATTCATCCTTGTCTACCTGGAGAAATAAGTAGTTAAATTCTAACGAGAGCTTTTGTCTCTCATGTTTCCACCCAGCCCCCCCCCCCCCCCACGACCAAAAATGTCTAGCGACGGCCCTGCCCATTTTCACACAGAAGTGTTTGATTTCAAAAGCAAATTTTTTTTTTTTTTTTGGGACAACATTATTTTATCTGATCAGTAAAAGTATATTTGCAATTTGGTAATGTAGGCCATTATTCTATGGAGATGATAGTGAGGTGCAGTATATGAAGTGGACGACGATATGGCGGATTATTTTGAAAGTTTTATTGATCGGCACTTGGATAATTACGGCAGACAAATTGCCATAAATGGCATTACATCCGGTCAATTTAATTTTCACAATATTTTCAGGTATGGCCCCGAGATAAAATAAGCGAGTTCCTTTTTACTTGTTGTGGATTTTTAATTATTGTGGGTTTGTTTGTATTGTATACGCAAATCAATAAAAAAAAATTGGATATTAATGGAAGTGACCTTGCATTTGAAATTGTTCAAATTTCAAATAAACTTTCCCTTTAAGAAAATGGTACTGTTATTGGTAGTGACAATGTTGTGACAATAGTTTAACCCTGTTAATTTTACCTTGACTGGTTTATATCATTTAATAAGAAAGTCGGAGGTATTGTAGTCCAAGCATTGGTTGCATAACCACCAGGCGAGCCAAAGGCGATTTGTGAAGTGTTAGGGAGTTGCTATGGGCAACCAGCACAAACCACCAAACAGTGAGTGAGCGAGCGATCGTTTGAGTAAATCTTTGAACATTTACCTTGCAAGGAAACATTGAAGTGGGATGTCCATTTGGGAAAAAGTAAATCATAGTAGCCTTTTAAAATCGGGTCCGATTTCGATCTCCAAAATTGGGTGCGTTTATCAGAATGTTTGGTTTCCGATATTTGCTTACTCCATATATTGTTCTTCTCTGCGCTACTCCGGTTTTTACCATGCATTAACAATCGCGCTGCTTCAACATAGTCGTGTCTTTGAAGGAGTAAACCCTCTGGTGATTAAAACATTAACGCATATCCCTTAAAAAGCGATGTTTTTTTGCAAAAATCCACGCTAACACCAAGGACAGCAACACATGACATGAGAAAGGAGGGAGAGAAAAGAGGGGGATGGAGAGAGGAGAGTGAGAGAGAGAGAGAGAGAGAGGACAGACAAGTCTTCAGTTATTGCGTTTCATTTCTTATAATAATATGTTTGACCCTATTTAACACAGCGGCTTGCATAGATGCGGATTTTTCTGTAGAGGATTTCTCAGCGAAAAAAACTTCAATCGATACGAAGCAAAGATGTAGCTTGTACTATTGCGTGAAGTTTTGACCAAATACATTTAAAATCACCTTGAAAGGCGGCAGTGTTTAGGACAGGAACTGCCGTACAAATGTTTATAACGAAAAAATGGTTCCGGGACTTTCTTTCAATCAGAGTAAAATAACATCGACGCGATCAATTGTCAAGGCCTGTAGATTACTGTTTTGCATCATGCAGCTGACAAAGGTACGCTGTGTATTAGGGTGGGGCATAAATAGGGAAGTATTTATTTCAAAGTCGGGGCATGGTCAAAAGGGTTTCCACGTGGCCAATATGAAAAAATAATATTACTTTAAAAAAAACTTTCAATGGGTGTCTTTAGACCCCACCACACCCTTTGTCCTTAATAGGCTAAATAAGTCAATTTTGCCATATACCTTTTTGTCACAATGGGAAGATATGAAATTCGAGACATGGCCTATTCCATGTATAGTCATTTATAAACCTAAAATTTATTGATATTTACTCATTTTAGACAAAAAATGAGTTGGTGGGACCCCTTTTATGACCCATTTTGATAATAGTCTAGATATATGTTGCCCCGTCGTACGATAACGCGTAATAACCTACTTTTAATCTACAAAGTTAAAGTAGGCCAATAAAACGTTATGTAGACGGGAAATTCCCAATTGAAAGCAATGAAAGACAACCCTTCCCCAGTAAGTAACCCCATCCTACCCCTACCAAAATTTGAAGTAACCTGTATCTGGAGCTGGTTGTCTTCCAGTTCAAGACAAATTATTATTTCTCCAAATTAGATTAATTTTACTTAACAACTTTTTTCTTGCTCCGTGCACGTTTTGGTATGATCTGTTATCATGGGTTGTCTCTGGTGACATTGTTCACCTCCTCCATAAACCCACCCCACCCAAACGATACATTATGTTTAATACATTGTCAGCCTCACACTTAAATTTATAATCTGGTAAATTAATGACTGTGTTTAAAAATGAAAAAAAGGCCAAATGTTCTTTGTAAGGAAAAATTCTATTAATTGATATTGATCATTTGTACAAAGCACGGACGTTCTAATGTATCCCACTAGTAGAGTAGAGCAGTATCTGCTTGTGTGGTTGTGTGTTGTGTGTGTTTCAGTTCTCTGAATACTCCCTTAGGTCGGATACGTTTGGTCATCTGATGACAAATCAAAAGTCCTCCAGTTAAAGTTTTAGGCCTTGAAACTCAGTAAGCAAATTAGTATTTTAATGCCAAACAGGGGGGGTCGGACACGATTTTGCTCGATTTGGGACATTGGGGGATTTCCAAACGTCAGGTATGGAATTCATGAACGTGTTATTTTCTACGGCAGCCCCGGTCCCAGTAACATTGCAAAATCCAACTTGTAAAGCCTTCGTTCAATACATCTGTTTGAAATATCATGATAATTTAAGAAAAATTATTGACTTCAAAAAAATCAGTCGGTGTGAGTGGATTAGGCCCGCTTGCAAAAATAGTTGTAATGCCAATAAACGGTCATTTAGATTTGAATATTCGTGACCAGCTCTAGCCTTAAGTCAAGTCTTGTGTGTGACCGTTTGTATGCGTAAGAGCGCCTCCTCCCGTTAAGTCTTTGATATAAGCAATAGCACCACGGGGTTACGCCGAAAATTTGATGCGTTCTGTGCCTGTTAGATTGGCATGTCCTACCCCCCCCCCCCCCCGTGGCCAAAAACAAAGACAAGTAGTGGTGGTAATTGCTCAAACATTAGAGATAATAGTGCTTAATCATGTAAATTTGTGTACGATGGGTAATATTAATGAAGTGTCCTATCTTAACATCTTAGATATAAATCCATTGTTAATTGACAAGGACAAGTTGCACAGAGAAAGAACCAGGTGGAGGATGGTTTGCAGGTGAGGGATGCAGGGGCATGGAAAGATAGCAAAACAGGTTTATATTTGATGGCAGAAAGAAAACACCCTCACAAGAAAAGGAAATAAATGGCCAAGTGGTTATTAATGGCTACGAGAAGCCTTATGATTGAGAAGCCTCAACATCTGAATAAGTTCATAGGTGCATCAGTGTGATACATGTGTTACATTTGATAACAACAAAAGGTGTATAAAATTTGCAATTTTACCCATTTTCTAAATTCTGTGATGGTTCCGGTTCTGCATACAAACCGTATTCTCGCAGCTGTTGTCAACAAACGCGAGTGGATTAAGACCTCTAGGCTCACTTAGACCAAATCATCTGGCCAGTTTCTTTCGGATCATGCCGTACAGAAGTAATATAATATTTTTGCTCCCAGTTAGATCCTGTTAAGATTCCTTATTAGGGAGGATGGGAAGTCAGGTTTTGGATTGGCGTAAAATCTACAAGCTTCTTGGAAGAGGAGAAGTGCTCTTTGAGTTGGCTGCCAATCCTTCCACTGTATGACTTGGTCCAGTTGTAGGTCCATCATAATGAGTATTAGGGCCTAATATGGCAATCACTTCGCCATGCAAAGACAAATTCCCACTGGATGAGGTTTCCAAGAAAATTTCATAAGGAGCGGATAAACACATGCTTGTAGCCAGCATTCACATTTGTCCTCGACACCAAACAAATGTGGGATCCAATTGTGATTTCTGAATGAATTTGTATAGGGCTGAAGCATGAAAGAGAACCATGACCTGAAGAGTGTAAACAGGGTGATGGAGATGTTCCACCGCCTCTTTTCATGCAAACATAATGCTCCCAGGAGCATACTTGGATACCACTTGCCATTTTTGATTCTTTTCTAGTGGAGCATGTTATCTTTCTTGCCATCCAAATATAAACATGATTGCTATCTTCAGACACTGTATCCTCCCCTGGCATTTACCATGCTCCATCTGGTTCTTGTTGGTTAATTACAAGGGATTTAAGATAGGAAATTAAATTAATATTAATATCGGACACAATTTTACACGATAGAACTATATGCTGTGTAGGGATAATCCTAAATAAAATAATAATTTGCTTACCTTAATTTTCAATGCCTAAAATTTAATGCAGGGCCTTTAGTTTTGTCATCCGAGGATGAACAATTTGTATCCCCCACCACCCTTAAGGAGTAGTATTAACAGAAAAACAAACAAAAAACAAACAACCAACCCACACACACACGAGAGAGAGCTTAAGTAATTTCGTGGGGTTAGAGTTAAGAACTATACATGCTTTGTACAAGGTTGGCCACTATTGAGCAGCTCTAGACTCGAGACATTTAGTTTTCGCACTGTGGTGTAACGAGAAAAAAGGGAGAGGAGCAACGGGTTTGGCGCTTAAGAAGTGTTGTTGGGAAAGGGGCAAACAGCGACGCATAGCGAGGTATGCGAAGACCAAGGAGAGGGCGTTACAGCTGGATTGGCTCGAGTAGCCAGGAGTAATAATGTAGGAAGGGGTACGTGTCCGCCGGGAATAAAGGTGAAGGTGCTGACCAATGTAAGGGCCACAGTGAGGTATTGTTGGGGTGGGGTGGGTTTATGGGGGAGGGTAGGTAACAATTCACCCAGATATACCCAGGATAACAGATCATGCCCCCCCCACCTTCCGAAAAAAAGAAATAAACAAGTTGTGTTAAGTAAAATATAATCCAAATTGGGAAAATATAATGGTCATTGAAACTTGACAACACAGGTACAGGTAATCCACAGGTTGGGGGTAGGGTGGGATGGGTGTTAATGGGGGCAGGGTTGTGTTTCATTCCTTAAATATTGGGCAATTTCGTCTTAAATAACGTTTCTATTGTCATACTTTAAAACTTTGGTAGATTAAAAGTAGCTTATTAAAAACATGTCTATCTATTATGAATGGGTGTTCAAATGTCCCAGTTTTGGCTAATAAGGGCCCCAAACGCACTTTTGTGTCTTAAATGAGTAAATATCAATTTTAAATGTCCACTTTATGTTGGTAAACTTGATTAGACTGGAATAGGGACACGTCATTCAAATGTGTCATATATTCAATGTAATACAAAAATGAATATATGCAAAAATTGGCTTAGTTTAGCCTATAATAGGACAAAAAGGGGTGGGTGGTGGGTACGAAGACCCCATGAAATTTTTTTTAAGGGTTATTTGTTCATATTGGACCAAGTGGAACACATTTTGGACCATGCCCGATTTGAAAATAAATACTTTCCCTATTTATGCCCAACCATACTGTGTATCTAAGGTTGAGAAGCCCCAATGTGACGCAATGTATGGGTTTTATTTCCATGCGAGATATCGCAAGGGACCAAACACAACTCATTAAGAATACGTTATGACAGAATCTGACTTAAAAAAATATTGCATTGCATTTAGTTTTTAGAGCATTTTTATGGAGGGGCGACACCAATTTTGACAACTGATTATAAGTAGGGGGATATGCAAGAGTTATTACCCCCCCATGCAAAATCAGAAAAAAATATTCGGGAGGAAACTTGCCACATAGGCCTTAAAAAGGGTCAGAGTTTTAGTTATAGCGCTCTATGAGTCATTATCCATTTATAGAAAGAGACGTGTTAAATTAGATTAGGAAAAATCATATTGCTCGCAAACACATATTCGTAAAAATTTACACAGGTTGAAGTTAAGTGGTATAAATAATCCAAATAGTTGTTCAAAAGTATGTCGGTTTTGTTGTTTGTTGATTTAATTTGTTGTGATATTTTTATTTTATTCTGGTTTGGCATAATAAATGAGACTTTCAAAACGCTTGTGTGCAGAGAATAGAACACACACTATGTATTTCTGTAAGGACATTGTGGTAAATTTGATATAAAACAGATTAGTTTATATTTTTGTGTATCTATTTTTTCAACTAATTAGGAGTGATTCAGCTAATTAAGTCTAATAAAAGTATATACGTCTTTGACCTATGAAATATTACACACAGAAAATACAACATGGCGTATCCCTGAAGTAACAACGTTCAATTACTTTCAGTGCAAAGACGTATCTTTTACAATACAACTTGAAATATTGTGAATTCAGTAGTTATTTTTGCGCAGATTACGATTTTGTTATTCAATTTAATTTCGAGTGCAACACTATAGATACCGGAATTTGTTACCCTCACATGACGATTAGTATTCCGAATGTGGGTCACAAAATTACGCTCCTAAACATCCACATTGAGCGCATTCTTATCAACTAGATCTTAAAATTTATCGTCAGGATCTTTTGATTTGTACCAACTTTTTGCACTTACTACCAAAATTTCGGAACACAAACATATCCAATCTAGGAGGAAGAGAGCCTTGCTTAACTGAGCCTAGACAAATGTCAGGATGTCAGCATTGCACTTAATTCATTGAACAGCCATGAGAGGAAATATAAGACATTTCTGCTCCTGGTCTTATTTGCTTTTAACACAGCAGCTTTGTTTTGGAACACCACGTTTTCTGTAACAGTAAGCTGTGCTATTGTTGGGGTTGATTCCTCATCTAGACTTTGCTATACAGGGTGAGTAAAAAAAAACTACAACCAAATGACCAGTGACGTAACCAGTCTGTGGGTGAGGGCGTGGTGTGGGGGTAGGTTAAGGGCGGGATCCGCACTCAAAATCTTTGCCCCCTCCTGGCCCCAAATAGAGATCAGGAAAAGTAATAAATTGATAGTATTGACAGATTACCGTGTTCACCTTTGCAAAATGTGTTTCAGTGATGCCCCAAAAGTTAAATGGTTCCCATCGCCTGGTCCCCCTCACAAAATGTCTGGTTACATCGTTGGGTAAGACTGTAAAATGAAACCAGATATCAAAATAATATTTTATGAAATCAATATTTGGACTTGAAGCAACAATTTGCAGCATTCTTTTTCAACCTGCTTGATTTCCACGTAGTAAAATTTTCAAAATATAGGGCTGGCTAACAGATAAAGCATTATAATTTTCCATATTAAATATATCCTGTTAATTTCATTAAATCTTAGGTATTCTACATTATCATTCAACACATGTCCTGCGTAGCATTTGAATACGGCGCCAAAGAATCAACCAGTTAATTTATTTGAAGCCCTTACGCTGCATAGTAATCAGTAGTAATGAGTCTCATGTGTACAGTCAGTGTGCAATTTGTTCGGGTCAGGAAATGGATACCTTCACAAAAATAACTGTAACCTTGAATGGCTTGATCGATTTTAAAATGTAAAATTATTGTGAAAGCTGATTAAACAGACTATCTAACACATCATTTAATTTGGTAAACTCCGTTAATGTTTCTTCATAAAAAATCCTTCATTTGGTTGTACTTTTTTCTGACTCACCTGTATCGTGTGTGCCTATATCCTTGTGAATACACTGGCCAAATGTTCACTTAACACTTCAGTGATGTTTATCTCGCACCCCTAGATACCCAATACCAACATAGTCTTTCTGCAACATGTTGATGAACAACCGGAAGAACTTAGAGTTGACCGCAATGGTATCAGTCAGTTTGTTTTTAATGAAGTCACACCCGATTTTGTTGATTACTCTTTTTATTTGATGTCAACATTCTCTGCATGTTTTCAGTCTCTTCCTAGTTTGGTTGTCTGACCTTGGTGTAAAGTGATTGTTTCTTTTTCGTTAGTCCCCTGCTTGATTTGTCGAACAAGAGTAGACTTCTATTATTATTTCTTTTGGGTAAAGCATTCATCTTCATCAGTCTTTGAGTTCACTTTCTAGATGGAACCGCTTCTCTTATCTTGACCTGATTTTCCACCATCTTTTTTCTGTATTTTAACTGGAATACCTACAGTTCACTATTGATCTTGTCAGTATCTACTTATGCGAGTCGGCTTAAAGGGCATTTCGTGATCCACAGCCTCGTCCCCCCGACTTACCTAAAAAGTTGAGATTTTTATATAATCTGAACCGTCGGGCTAAGGATAGTATGCGTACCCAATCTGACGTGTAAATTCGATCGTCTCTGCAAGAAATTCGCAATTTTGTATTTTCTGTCTGTAAACGGACAGAAATTACTGTACAGCGGTCTATGGGAGATTGTGATACGAACATTTGCTCATAACACCAAAAACGCAAGATCAGAATCAACTTAAATTTTTGGAATAAGCTTTTCTCAAGGATATCTAGCGAAACATGAACAAAACAGAAGGGCTTAGAATCACGAAATGCACCTTTAAGATGTTGAAGTCCAAAAGTGCCGGTCGTGTTAGTTAATACCGGGGTTAATACAAGATCTACAATGTTGGCATGCCTATTTGTTTCTAGGTTTTTATTTCCTACAGTCCCTGTACACGAGGTGGTACAGCGCCCTCTCACGGTGAGTCTCTTGCGCATCGCCTTTCGGCATTTATTTTTGTGTGTTTTGTTTTTCTTTATTTTTCGGGATAAACCTTCCGTAACTTTCCTGGGAACTGATTTGGCAATACATAGTAAGGCGCCGTATGAAAACAAATATGATACTACCGTCTGGCGGCATTGTTTTATGTTACTGTCGGGTATTTGTCTTGTGGTTAAACGAAGGGTTCAATTTGAAGAAATTTTTTTTCTTGGGCACGAGCAATGAATTACTAGTATTCGTACAATCCCCCATATGATGACCACATATACTTTGATTGCCACATTATGCTTGCACAGAACTATCCCTATTTGCGCAATTCCGCAAAGACGCCTCGATGCAGGAGAGAATTACTTTAGAGATCTCTTAAGGACCACTATAATGTCGATATCGTTATGCAGTATCCTGTACACAATTCCTACAGATTTGTTGACCACACAAAATCTGTTCTAACTGAAAGTGGATGTTTGCGTGAGGACTTATACTGGGATAAGGTCCACCTGAATAACAGAGGACTGAGTCGTTTGGTGATAAATCTTCGCAAATCAATTGACAATTGGTCAAAAAACCCTCATCGGCACACAGAACAGCCAAAAACATAGGATTGTGCAATTTCAGTCTTGAAGACCCAGAGGTACCTCAAAATGAAGATGACATACATATAAACCGTGCAAGGTTAACCAAAATGGTGACGCACATACATGTGTCAGTAACTTGTATTTTAACCCATATAGACTTAATCATGATAATTTACTGTTAAATAATAACATTAATGATAAGTGTAACTATTTTACACATGGGAATTTAATCAACATCATAACCTAAACACGTTAATTTTTTTTCAATACTATAAAATATCACATGTCTAAACCTTGGATAATTACAGACCATTTAAATGTATTAATCATGACTTTTCCAGTTTATTGTGTAGCAGAAACCTGGTTCAAAAAAAAGATACATTCCCTTTATATTTTCACAAACTGAAAAGATTATAACCTTGAATCTGTAAATTATAATTGATTCTCTATAAGTGGTGTAAGGTATTTATGTCTCAATAATATACCTATTAAAAGAGAACCGATTTATGTTGTGCAAACTGTTCTTTACGAATGCTGTTTTATATATTGATTTAGGAAACTACTTGATAACACATAATTGTTGGTGTAATTTATAGACATCATCACCATAGCTTAATGAATTAAAATTAAGCTTTTTTGATCAAATAATTAACAAAATTGCTTGTGAGAATAAATAATTTACTTAATGGTGATTTTAATACTAGATATCCGTAGACATGCAAACCTTAATTAATTTCATTTACATGATATACTCATATTCCTGCTACCCATTATACTTAGACCAACATTTATAACGATAAAGTTCTACATTTTCAAAAATGATAATATATCACCAATAATCTTAACCAATATTTTAATCTTACATTCATATATCTGACCATCTTCCAAACTTCACATTAACCAATAATTCAAATTTACTTAAATAAAAGAAAGCAAAACCTATAAGTAGCTAGAGACTTCTCAATAAATAATACAGAGCGCTAAAAAAAGCTATGTCTAAAATTAATTGGGATAATCTACCAAATATGATGATCTCAACATATGCCTATAATAACTTTAATTGAAAGTTTAATATCTCCTCGTGTTCACACCACTTACCAAGAAAACAAATACATCTAAGTCTAAACCAAACTCACCATGGATAACTAAAGATTTAATTAAAATGATAAATAAAAAGAGTAAGATATATTAAACAATACTATACAGGACCCCACAAAATAGAACTAATAGAATAAAATAACAAAGTTAATAAACTATTAAGGACTGCTAAAATCACTATTTTGTAAATCAAATAAGTAAATAACAGAAAAATATTAAAAATACCTGGAAAATACTAACATATAAACTAAAAACCCAACAGATTTTGTAATGACGAATTTAACCTAACTGACAAAATTATTACGATCCTAACACATTCGTGGAATATTTTAATGACTTCTTTCTTCATTAACAATGCCAAATCAGTCAAGCAATACAAATACAATACCATCCCATCTTTTCCAACTTATCTCTCTAATCCTATCGATAGTACAATGTTCTTTACCTAACTCCCTCACAAGGAAGAAGTAATTAAAGTTATCAATAATTAAATGCTGGAAACAACGTCCAGGTCATGACGCATGTCCAAAGCTATTATTATTAAAAAACTTGCTTTTCCATTAAAGCATATGTCCCTTACTATCATCTCAACATGTTCACTAACAAACAGGCACAGTTACCCCTGATCACCTTAAATTGCCAGAGTCCATCCTATTCATTAAAAAAGATAAGCAAAGATAATTTACTAACTATTAGGCCAATTTCTTCTGTGTTTCTACCTGGCTTTTCGAAAATTTTAGGCGTCTGCTTTTAACGAATGCATTTTTTCATTTTTGACAACACAACATCTTTTGAAAAAAACCAATTTGATATCGTCCCAAACCTCTACAAGATTTACGCAGAGCTATCCAATATAATCAAACACCTGTGGCGTGTTGTTGGACCTTTCCAATCATTTGACACTATAAACATGATGCCTATCCTTTAGCTAAAATGCATCACCATGGCTTCAGAGGTATTGGTCTTGGATTGGTTCAAAAATTACCACCCTGCACAAACAGAATCGCAGTTTGTTGTTACAATAGTCACAATAGTGCATTTAGTGTCCACTGTAAACGGGCCTCGACCCTTTCCACCCAACCGAATCATTGTGACTTGAATCCATTCATACCTTTTGACCTTATGTAATGATTCCCACTTCACATGGCACCATCCATCACTTATAATGACAATCTATGGATTAGTGATTACCCACACACTGTTGTGCATTAACATTGGCGATTAGGCCCTGTTTTTACACATGTTGGAGGCCTTGTTAGAAATGGTCGTTTTGGCTATTTTTCAGCGCCGTATGTCACCCAAATTACACCACCTTATAGCAAATAGATTATCTTGGTTGTCAGCTTCTACGAAGAGTCTAGGTCTAAACCGTTTGTCCATGGCGCTCTCTTGAATCTGCACAGCAATCACTGGGATTTTGCCCTATAGATTAGCATTATACCCTACCAAAATCCACTCTTTATAAACTTAACCGTTTTCGGATTTTCTGAATGTTCTATCTATCATAAAAATTCACATATGTTTATTGATTCTAATATATTCTACAATTTGAGCTTCTACGAAGAAAAATCCCTTGGAGCACGTTTTCCTCGCAACGACGTGATTTTTCTCATGGCCTATGCGTTAAGCACAGAATACGTGTGACATGTCATAATGCCATTGAATGCCTGTGGTGCATAGTGAATAGGGGAAATGGACAATAACTGCAATTGACAAATCTTCAACTAAACATATTAAACACGGTATGCCACAATCTCTCATTTAGGACCCTTTGTTTTTTTATTTCGTGTCATTATCTTCAAATTCTGCTCATAATTATCTTTATATTATATCAATGATACAGTTGCATTTACCAATCACATCATGAATATGAATAATGGTAAATAGTAAACTATACACCTGGTTCAAGACAAATAAACTTTCACTCTCAATCTTAAAAAAAATAACTATATGCGTTTTTGGCACTCACAATAAACCAATTAAATACTCGTTGATACTTCATCGATAACACAAAATAAATCAAGATTTAATGCTTTTTAATTTTTAGGGATCAATATCGACCAAAATCTAACGCTGGAAAAATCACATTGATGAGTTGGGAAAGAATGTTCAAGCAGTCATCTGGAAGTTTATAATAAAGTCAAAAGCACTTTCTACCTGAAACCTTGCACTTCTTTATCTCTTCACACCCTGTGTCTCTCAAATCGTCACATACGGTAATCACTGCAGGGCAAGTGGCATTCACACTTAAATGGAACAACTGCCATATGCAAAAGCTTGCACTGATAGCAGTGAGCAACAGTGATACAGAATGCATCTATACCTTTTTTTGTTATAGTAGATTCAACCATCGTGTCACCATCTAGTGTTTTTTTCGAAGGTAATGAGAATTGAATGCGGGGATGTCAGGTGGCTGGAAATTAAAAGTCCATGTATTACTATACTATTGAGAACATTCATTCCCGATAGCATAGACAAATCATCTATGCTCACTGAAACCATTCAATCTTCTAACTCTCATTCTGACAATCGCATTTGCTTCAACGGTATTAAATGTATCAGGTCATTGAATTTTAGAGCGTTCGTGTTTGGATACGAAGGAACCTAACGTCTTTGTACTCCTCTTTGTAAGACGAGGTAATATAAAAGGCAATATTATCTTTGTTTCGTCATGAAACAGTGAAATCGGGGTCCAAATATTCTGCCTCTCTCCCAACTAATCGAGCGCTGGTCCAAACCTTTTCCTCTGGTGACACGATGGGGTAATCTACTATAAATATAACCAACTAAAAATAATGGATTTGGTAACATGATATTTAGAACATTCATGTACAAATACAGCAACAACAACAACCAGTTGCCCTCCAATTTGACAACATGTTTGTAACAACATGCTCAAAATCACAACTTAATCTACAAGACATGCAACAGAATTTTATACCT
This sequence comes from Ophioderma brevispina, assembly GCA_023653785.1. Taxonomy (NCBI): domain Eukaryota; kingdom Metazoa; phylum Echinodermata; class Ophiuroidea; order Amphilepidida; family Ophiodermatidae; genus Ophioderma; species Ophioderma brevispina. The sequence continues at coordinate 29,826 of JAMKCH010013819.1, read as the reverse complement.
AAGATTACTGGATTTATTGGTACAATCTATATCTTACATGGGGTGAAAACAAAGGGGGGAAGAGAGACTCCCTCAACATGTTTACAACCAAAACATACTCATTTCGTTAATTTTAATTAAAAAAGTCACTCATCTAACTACAATTAAAAACAGGTGTCTGGGACTTGACAGGCATTTATTCGGCTTACTTTCAAGTACTCTTTCTACTTTCAATTATATTTCATGTATAAAATATTAATTAATCATCTTTATGTAATATGTTTATACCATGTATGATTTTGTGATATACCATGTTATTTCTGTCAATGGTGTGTGATTAATTTGGGTCTGCTTATAATTTCCAACTGGCATCATAAGACTTCTGTTCTTCTCCCTCCCCCTACTAATCTCTTTTCTTGTGGAATAAGGGGCATGCGGACAAGATAAGCTCAATGCCGTTAAGCGCGCTCGACTCCAGTGTATGTGCTCATCCATGCGTATTAGGCGTGCGTTCGAGCCCCTGTGAGATCGGCTATCTTGTAATTTTTCTTGACAAGACATTAACCGCTTAGTTGTCCCGACTTACCCATGCGATACTTGGGAAGCTGGTCCCGTGTGAAAGCAGATAAGTCCGGCGGGAGCCATAGTTCGGGCTCCAAAGACTACAACGGATAAAGCGTGAACTATGTTTTACGTGAAGAGTCACTGAATGATTGCCCTATGGTTCACCATTGTTCCCGACTATGAGTCGCCTGGACATACTTTCTTCTACACCCCAGCTGCGATGGTTTCTCGATGTATGTTTGCTGTAAAGGGAAAGCGCTGATCTGATCTGCTGCATCCCTTGACATTATACTTAATTTTATGTTATGGTTGGGCCACAGTGATCAGCCGCCATTTGTGAAAGCGCTAAGATGGGCAAGGCGCTTATATAAATCTCGTATTATTATTATTAAAACAAAAATACGCTTCATGTGGGTCACATTTGCTGTCTCCTCTTCTACTGACGAGTACCAGTAGCTTTATCCAGGAGTGTTGCACGGATTTTGTGAAGGTACCGACGCGTGTAATTACTGACAAAAGATCACATAGTTTGGCTATTCCAGTTTCTTTTTTTCCTCTAGTGCGCATGCGCGAAAGTTTCATCAGGGGGCGAACTATCATCAGGCATCAACAGGAGGCTTATTGGCTATATGGATGTCTTCCCTCCGTCTAGTTTCTTTTTATTTAATTACAAGCTATAGATAATGTGACCTATGACGTCACTTTGCATTCATGACGCCCGCTGTTGTTTTCGGCAGGCAAAATATTATCAGTATTCTGTTTACGACCGAGGGGAAGAAATAAATCTAGGTTATAATATATTGCCAGCACTTTCTGATCTAAATTGTCACAAGATGCAGCTGTTAGCATTACTTATTATGCTGATATAATAAAGTTGGATTATTATAATTCGAAACAAAGTTACAGCAAAAAACAGAATTCCCCATGCAAAGTCTAGGTTGCTTTTGCCTGGCCTTTCTCTCTTACACCAACCGGGGGTGCGCCATAAACATAAACAAATGTCACATCATCTATTACAAAAAACCCCCTGCGGCTTTCTGGTAATGTGTTCCATTCACAATCTTTCCCCCTTCAAACTTGTATTGCTTAAAGCTCCATGGACACGCGGCTGAGTAGACATTTCTTATTTACAATTTTTTAACTCAAAGTATCCCTGATCATATCGCAACACGATTTTTAAAAGTGAACATCGGGAAAGTGTTGTAATTTTCAAGGAATATACCCAAACTGAACAGGCCTTCTCCTTTTTCGCGAACGCGTATCAAGATCTGGAGTTGGATTTGACCGAGCCGCCGTTAATGACGTCAGAGAACCAGTTGTAACAAATCTCACATCTGGTCTTGTCAAGCGGACGAACAAAACCAACTCCAGGTACTTCCTCCTTGTCGTTTTCTTTGTCTGGGAACTTGATAAAGCTATTCTGTTCCGATTCTCCTTGTCAGTACGGTTGCCGCTGGCCGCAGCCGTTGACAATCACGCGCATTATTATCGTAATTTTAAGGCACTAATCAAGAAAAATTATGCCATATAAATACAACACTACGACTCATATATCCCGCGAAAGACAACTGTTACGTATCAAAGAAACTGGGAACTGGGCCACGCCGTCACTGTCCAGTTCCAAGATGAACTATCATGACCCGTATCGCGTATTTGTTACTTGGGCGTCACTTTCGGGTCATCGCTGCCAGCGCGATACTCACTTTCGTTTGGAATTTCTTCCTTTGAAAGCGTTGTCCAAAACACATGTATTATGCCCAATTTTTATATCAAATACGGTTTCTCAATTACTGCTTCATGCATATTTTACAGTGAATACCAATACATACTATGCATGAAACCATTTTTGGTGGGAGTACTAAGTATGTTTAAACATGTCCATGGCAATTTAAAATAGTTTGGCTTTTGATCCGCATGCCCCATCTCTTTCTAAGAAAGGAGGGAGTGAAGAATAGGGAAGAGGGGAATAAGAAAGGCTGGAAATTCGGGTCCATCTCGAGCAGTGCCCATAACACTCTACGTCGGTGTCGCTGGTCAGGCCACCATTTCTGTTCTCATATATGTCTTCGTCTGTATGATGCAATCGCAACATCCGGGCCATTGGCGTTTATGCTTGGAACCCTTATTTAAGCCTAACTCAGTCATTTTTATTTTGCCCAAATTTCAAAATGTCCATTTTTGTCTCTAAATTGCTGTACTAGGGTCTATCTCAGTATTAGCACATGTTATATATGATATAAATCCAAGTGTTGAGGAACTTGGGAATCCTTTTTTTTCTTAGACCCACATGAGTCTGAATTTTCCTTCCATGCAACCTTTCTTTGTTTCAATATGACCGGGTACTTTTCCATCTATACTTTAAGTAGCTTAATTTTAATCCCCATTGTCAAAGCTGGAAGATAGGCCCGACTTCGTCAACTACAGGGCCTATCTTCTCTATTTTAACCCAGCTATATCAAGCTACTTGAAAAAATGTCTATGCTCGTATTTTCAATTTATCGAATATAACAACATCTAATTGCCAAAGCAATTGGTTTAGGCCTAAAGATCTACGTTAATGCAAATATGAACTTCATTGTTTAATAACTGACAATTCAGACAAAAAAACTACCACGGTGCTATCTTCTTGTTTAGTTACGGCCGTTGATACCAAAAATCAAACATTTCTTTTTCATAAACTTAACAACTATGGTATCAGGGCCCTTGCCTAAATTGGTCAGAAGTTATCTTTCGTAGAAGTCAGGTGTCCTCTCAACAACAACACCTTGCCCATTCAGTTCCTATGACGTGTGGACTTCCTCAGGGCTCGATCCTATGACCATTGCTCTTTTTATCATACATTAACGACCTCACTCTGCTAAAAATTAACTCAACTTTTTTTATATTTGCTGATGAGGCTAATATTCTCTTTTCACATCATGCCCTAAAACTTTAAATCTATAACTAATGATGAAACGGAACAAATTTCAATTGGTTAAATTAAATAAATTTGTCTCTGAATATTAAAAACAAACCAATTACTGATATTTAAAATACACAAGCAATAAACCTAATATTACCATCGATATTAAAATTGATATACTCTATCCGCAGGTTGAAACGACTACATTCCTAGGTCTATTATTGACAATCATTTATCGGTTGGGCGTTCTCAACACTCTACATGTCTCTAAAATTGTCCCTCCAAATACAATTACAATAATCCGCAATTCGCCCATTTCTTCCCTCAAGATTCACTCAGAACACTCTCTAATGCCTCTCATCTTCTTCCTTATTTGTTTAGATGCTATGATTTGGTGTGACCTAACAACACGAATCTTAATTCCTCTATGTCTCCTTCACAGAGAATTATACGGGACCTGTACCATTCTCTGTGCGTGATCACACGATCCTTGTTGTCTTCTTTTTTTGTCACTACAACTCTGAAATACACATTTTACAAGCTTAGTTGGCAACCTTCATGTATCAGTTTCCATCAAGGGCTTCTCCCTGAGGATCTTCTGCATGAAGACCTTTTTAACATCGATTCCCATTCTCATCATTATGACCTAGATAAGGGATATATCCTTCATCACTGCAACGAATTCTGTCCTTGCCAGCAAACACTTCTAGATCCCAAGGACCCTCTGGAATTTCGTTCGAAGGACTCTAAATTTCTTCATCTATCTCTTCCCTTAAATCGAGAATGAAGAAGGGCATCATCATACTTTACAAATCTGCTGAATTGCTCGTAAACTCACACCTTTTTATTGGATTTTTGATTTTTCTCTCTTTAATCATCTTCTTGGTTGCTTCAAGTAATTACCTCTTTCAGTCAGTTTCCTCCTCTCTCTTTCCTCTTTCGTCTCTTATTCCTTCTATTCGCTTTCATTTGTCCATCCCTTTTCTTTCCTTCCCATCCTCCATTTCTCCACACTGTTATCCTCCTACTTATTCCTTACTCTTATGTCTTTCCTTTGTCTTGCTTTCTCCCTTTCCCCTTCTTTACCTTACTTCCCACTTCCTTCCTTAGCTTGGACATGTGTGTTTGTTCGTGTCTGTTTGTCTTGTCCCTTAATGTAATATAAATCTTGTGTTATCTATTTGTTTTTTTGGATTATAATTGTAGAAGCTTAAGAAGAAGTAACTTGCACCTCACGCTTAGCGTTTAGCATTGACCTCGATCTCCATATCTCAGCTGCACTTTTCATTACCATATGCCTTTTTTGCTAAAAAATTTGCTTGTGTTGTAAATTATTTTTCATAATGAATTGTTTTTTTTATTTGCATAGATTTTCCTCTAGCTTTATATTATCGTTTTTAATTTGGGCTTTGGCTTGCTTATTGTTATTGTTAAACACTGCTGTGATGTTGAAGTTCAAAATCAACAATTGATGAATTTGATTGATCATATCAACACCTTAATTTTGTCTTTGTGAAAAAAGGCCTGAAGATTAAATTGGTTCGTGGTTTTACGATGCCATTTACGACTGTTTATTTGGGGGACAAATGAAGTCGGATTCGACTTTTATCGATTGTTGATTTTTGATATTGACAGTATACTGTTTTTGTTGATTGACATTATTTTGATAATAACGCAATTAATTCTATAATCTCTTTAATACGATAATCCCGTACGTCTCAATACCACTTTTCAAAACTCGCGGAGCGGACCCTGCCTTAGTTTTAGGCGCAAAATTGCACCTATATCGCTACGCCTTTCTGCGGTGTCTCAGGTTAGCAGTCATTTTCCTCAAGGAACGAAAGGATATAACTTGTTCCATCTAGACACTTCGCCAGTTTAAAAACCCAAGATGGCGGGTGTCTCTCAATTTGTTTCGTTTGCTTGGAGATCGGCATATAGGGGAACGCCGTATATTTATATTATATAAAACATCAGCAGGCGTGATCTTGAAATCAATTTCATTGGGGGGGGAAAAACCTTTCAATCAGTTTTTACTTGAGATCCCGCCTTAGCGGGCAACATCATATTGGAATTTTGTACAAACCTTAATCATTTTGTAATGATTTTATTTCTTATCTAGAGCACGCAATCAATATCATTATGAAAGAAAGGAAGACTTCCTTTTATGATGAGGGCTTTAATAATCTGATTTTCACTAAAGTTATGTCTACGTTCTAATATGATGGGACTGCCATTTTTTTTCATTGCTTCACATTTATTGATAAACGGCTCGACTGTATGTCAGAACCGATATCCATCAGGTATATTAAATCAGTCTATAATTTTACCATTATGTGCTGAATGTCGTAAAAGCAGTTGTCTTCCTAACTGGTATTCTCGCATTTCGCAATACGGTGCACTGCCAAGTGCCAATACTGTAAGCACTGGGTATAAGCCCCCCCCCCCCCCGATTTTTTTTAAATTTTACTTCCAAAATAGAGGTGGGCTTTATACCCGGGGAGGGCTAGACCGTGAAGCAAACATCAGATACAAAATTGCCAAAAAAAAATAAACAAACTCAAGAGCCTATTAGTAGGGTGGACAAGTTACAAGATTTTTTTTTTTAAAATCGTGTGGATTTCTAGGCCATTTTGGCTCCTGAAAAAGAATGTAGCAAGTTTTTTCACTGAAGATAAAGTTTGGGTTGGTTCTATGAATTTTGCGTTTGTACATAAAGTCAAGGGGATTTTGAGGTTAAATAATTATTTGCCAATATTTGCCACATACAAACGTAATGACAATCTATGTAACATGCACATGTGCTGGGTATATTGCCTCCCTTTGTAAAACCATAGGTTTCCAAAATAAACAAGTTTCATGATATCTAGAATAAAGAAAAAAAATCTTTACCTGCAGGAGGAGTGTAGTCACTCATTAGAACAGCTACAACGTTCACCTCCTGGTTTAAATATTTATAGATACAGGAATACACCTCTTTAACACCACAATGGTTGTCTGCATACTATGTATTAATAGTTACCACACAGGCACATGCGTGTGTGCTTATTTTCGCGTTTCGAGTGAAGATTTTGAATTTCGAGTGACAAATTTCGAGGTTCGAGTGAAGATTTTCGAGTTTCGAGTGACTAATTACGAGTTTCGAGTGGAAGATTTTCGAGTTTCGAGTGGACAAATTTCGGGTTTCGAGTGGAGATTTTCGAGTTTCGAGTGGAGATTTTCGAATTTCGAATTTCGAGTGACAAATTGCGAGTTTCGAGTGAAGATTTTTTCGAGTTTCGAGTGACAAATTTCGAGTTTCGAGTGAAGATTTTCGAGTTAGAATGACAATTCGAGTGTCGAGTGACCAAATTTCGAGTTTCGGAGTGCAAAATTCGAGTTCTGAGTTGAAGATTTTCCGAGTTTCGAGTAACAATTTCGAGTTTCGATGTGACATTTCGAGTTTCGGGACAAAATTCCAATTTCGAGTAAAGTTACAAAACACTAGGGCAGATGTAAAAAATTGTAATAATATGAATCACTGTCTGTCATGGCAATGCTAGGCCCCTCATCCCTAAGTAATGCCGTCAAAAGCAATATATCCGGGGGATGATTCGACCTTATCAGGAGTCAAAATAACAAAAAGGTGATCATGGCTAGACTTGGTCCAGTCTTTGAAGCGTTATCGCCTGAATTGCACAATTTAGGTAAAAATATTAGGGCCATAATTGCAGATACAATGAAATATCCAACAATCACTGCAATTCAAGTTACATGCCACCATTACTATACTGTATTGGCTTCCAATTAAACAGAGGACCGCTTTAAGATTCTGCTTCTCTCACCTATAGGCCATCCACGGCGTGTCACCTGCCTATTATCGTCTGATCCATCACCAGCTGTATTCTGAATGACAAATTGATTGCCTGATGACGATTTTCATTGAACCAGAGAATACTCTGGGTACGACCACGGGTTTACTACAGTGGATACCCCAGAGTTCCTTGGTAGTAGTTTGGGGCCAAAACTAAAAAAAACCCAAAAATAGCGTCCGCACAATTTTTTTTTGTCGTTTCCTACACTCTGAAGACCTACTGATTGAGAACTGAGGGGTGCCCAAATTGCACCCTGAGCCTTTTTGAATACAAGATGGCCTCCAATCATGGTCGCACAACACTAAATTAGCAATAACTCAGTCTTCTCAAGCACTATAAATGATTCTAGTATCTTGTATTGGGGTTTTGGTGTCACTGAATTCAAATTTGTACTATTTTTAAATACCCGAGGAATTTCCCTATACCAATCCAGATGCCGCCATCACATATAATTAGCAATAGCTCAGCTTTTAAAACAGCTATCAGCATGATTCTTGTGTCTTTGTATGGGTTTTTAGTGTGGACAATGAATTCAAATTTGTACATCTTTTAAACACTAAAGTCTTTCCCTATACCGATCCAATATGGCCCAAATTACACCATATAATGGCAATGTCTCGATCCGCTCTTGAGCAAATACGATGTAATTGTGGTGTCTTCTATATGTTTATGGTCATAATTCCAATTTCTACTCTTTGAAAGCATTACAGGTGTTTCTTCTTTACCTAAACAATGCTAAAGGTGAATTGGTACATGACATACAGGGGAAATACGAATGTACAAGTTATCATAATAAGGTTGTCTCAATTTGGCAAAGCATTCAAATATTCATATGGAATGCAAAGTTGACAAAAAGGTAGTCTTAAGTTAGCAGCCATTTACTGTGAATATAATGCCCAAACTTGCATTATAGTTTGGTAAACTGTAAGGTAACAAAGCATTCAAGTATGGTGATGATGTACATATTGTCATCATACGTTAGTTCGAAGTTGGCAAAATGTTTGGTCAACATGAAAATTACCCAAAAGTAGTTGTCATGATCTGGTAGTCTACGTTGGAAAATATCCAATTACACAGATGTCATTCATGTTTTCATAATATAGTACCGTATTGTTCCTAATAAACGCCCCGGGGCGTGATTGTTTTCAAAAGGTAGGGCGTTTATTACAGTCGAAAATGGAAGTCAAAAAATCCGCAAAAATCACCTTACACACGCGTATTTTTCCGCTGATTACCAATTAATACAAACGAACGAGTAGGTGATACTCTTTTTCGCACCTCCCGAGTCAAAGTTCATAATACTAATTAAACTAGTTATTACAACTGTTCACAACAGCGATTATGATACGGATTACGACAGTTCCGGCCACTAAATCATGTGATTTAAGGGAGTCCTTACAACTCAGTTTTCTTGAATTGTTTTCTTCCATCAATCGTAGTGGGGCGTTCATATTAGAGCCGTGGCGTTTATTAAGAAAACACGTATTCTAATTTGGGCATAGCGGTTCACCTATAAACAAATGATGGAAACGTTGTCAATAACGGGTATCTAGAAAGTTGGCAAAACGTTCAAATATAAAGATGTTCCACAAGTCGTCATACTAAGGTAGTCCATTTATTGAAAGCCTTTCAAATATAAGGTGATACACAATTGTCTTAATACGAGGTCTTTTATTGTCAAAACCTTCAATATAAGGATGGAGAATATTTCTAAGAGTAATCTAAAGTGGCAAAACACAAGTTAAGATGGTACTGTTAGTCTAAATTGGCAACTGTTCATCAGTGCTAAAATAGGCGATTGCTTACATACCACATATTGTTCGATGTTTCTGTATAGGGAAATACTCTTTGGAAACACTTCAAAACAAATGAGCCCACGCTGACATAAGAAGGTTTTGCCAATTTGCAAATAAAATTAAATAACACGAATGAAGAGAAGGGTTAAAATATTTTGGAAAATTATTCTTTCTGCTTCAGCAGTTTCCTTTTTCTTATACAACTGACAACTATACATCCCAGCAGGAATTGCTCCAACCAGACATCCGTCGTAGCGTAGCGACATGCGAGCGAGAGCTGCCCAAGTATCTAATGTTTAAGCACCATATGTCTGGACATATACCCGCTGCCAACCGCCTTAAATCAATCCAGAGAAGTTTCTTAAGCAAAGTCCAACCTCTTGAACATTCTCTAAGGAGGTCGAGAGATTTTCGCCTTGTGGAAAGAACGACCTTGCCGCAACCAAGTAACATCTATTGCATTGAACACTGGTGAGCAAATCTCCCAACTGACTGACTCCTCGGGGGCTGAATGGCGAAGATGCCTCCACAGATTGAGAACCAGAATTGGCCGATCTAAGGTTTCCTTGCAGATTGGGGCTACCTAGAGCAGATCAGACACTACCTGTGGTTGTGGAACAGCACACAGATCTGGAACATCTCTTGGTCTGCCCACTGCTGGAGCAACAATGCACAAACAATGACCTTTTGGAATTCAATGAAGCACCCGACTTGTAGATCCATCTCGTGCTGGATCATATTCGAGAATCACAGTGATTTACACGATAAGAAGAAGAGTTTTCCTTCTTGAACACTTCTTGGTCAGTAGCTGAATCATCTTATTTAATCCACTTATTTTGAACAGTTTGCCAACCTGAAGTGCATGGTAGATTGAGGTGGATTAATTCACAGCCAAGCGATTCAATTCAAGGAGAGCTTCGGTGTGGGTCTTCTTGCGATAGACGTCATGTCAAGAATAAGGGCAGTTTCATCTTAAAACATCGAGGAATGCGATCTGTCCATTGGTCTCCTTTCACAATTTGATGACATATTCTTCGAAGACTGTTTGAGGTGGTCAAAGAGAAAGACGATTAAATGGTCCGGATCTATAACACAGAAAGTTAACGTCCACACAACGTTTCCATATGCGCGGTGGATAGGTGCAGTCCGGAGGCGACATCCTGACCTCAAAGGTCTCCAATAAACAGGTTAGCCCACTGGTGGGGAGAAATGAGAGAACCATCGTTAGCCCATCATCCATTTGGGGAGTATAGGTCGCCTTCAAACTTTATGAAGTACGTGTTAGTCAAACAAACTTCCAACATCCCCCGTTTTCACGTCCAGCGACTGCTGAGGCATGTCCTGTTGATCAGTGTGCGTCATCTTTGATTACGGTCCATAGAAAAATGTCAATGGCTCCTTCAGAGGAACAGTTGTGAATAGCGATTCCACATTCAAAGGATAATAGCATATCTAGATACTCACAACTCGACGACAACAACTAGTGCACCCAAAAGACCCTGTTCCCAAGGAATCCAACCTGGAGTATCTACTCTTTCTCTTGTGGATAATGTGACAAAGTGTACATGGTGAAACCGGCAGATCATTGAAAAAGAGAACCGACGGAAATCAGAAGCGATCAGACGGGCAACACACAAATATCGGCTATTGCCGAATCTGTGTGGAACAACCAACATAACATTGACTTGGACAAGACTAAAATTCTGGATAGGAACACTGATTGGACTGAAAGGAAACTCATCAGTCTACCCTAACAACTTCACTCGGGACAAGGATCAAGAAATTGCAATCCTTGAAGGGGGTAGACTACTTTCAGGGATGTGCCTCTCAATCAAACCAAGGAATGTAAACTTAATATTACTGGGTAATCCTTATCTCTTATTTGTTTCTCCCTCACCCTTTGTTAACTGATGTATATAAGGTGAAACAACATGACTGGTAGTTTGCTCTGATATGCATTCGCTAGAGTGTCGAGCTTAGCCCTCCAATTTGGATGCCTCTAGGAAAGATTAGTTTTCTACTCAAATGAAGATCAGTCAAACAATAAGTCGATGTACTACTTTGCACTGTTCTTGAGAACTTTCACACACGGCCTCAGAGTTGGTTCTTCTTCCGTGTGTAGAGGCAGCAGCTAAATATGTTCTAGCGGGGGGACCAGCTCACTGTTGATTTGGCTGGGGGTTTTGAAAGTCTATGTTCCCCGCGTGACAAATGGTAGGGGCACTCATTGAGCAATGTGATCCGCAGTCTGTGGAAGATAACCCATTCGCAGGTTGGAGATGGTCGCAGGCCCCATATCGGTGCATATTGCGGTTGAAGCATGACTTCTGTTTAATCCGGTTTAAGGTGACCCATTCCTTTCGTGGAAGATGCTACCAGGATGTAGTTCTGTCATAGGTGTAATAGTGAGTCAGGTCTGGTCTTTGAAGTATCTAGCGAGCAGTAAATTCCATGCTGTAGATTGAATGGGGAGCTGGAGATTAGCAGCGGTGGTCGACAGAAAGGTCACGAGAGCACAGTGTCTGTCTGACGAGCTGGTGTGATTCTTTTACAGTGTTTATGCAGCAGGTTTTGACCAATGATGTCGATGAGCTTTTACTTTGTTTTTTATATATTAAGAATGACCTTGCCTGTGGTGGAAGGGGGCAACTCAGGCTAAGCTGATGCTGTCTACTGACCTGCTTTTCCCAGTACGCACCGCTCCTTGTTGCACCCCTTGATACTAACTCAAAGTAGCGCTCAAAGATCAGGTAGACATCTCTTGGTCTACAGCTTTTTTTTTTTTTGATGTACATGAGAAACCCCGAGCCCAGTCTTTTTACTTTTCCATTACTTGATAATCCCTGGGCTAATCCGAGATACACATCTTCTATTACGATGACTTCTGGCTGATCTGATTGCTCTATTTTTAGTTTTTTTTCTCAGTGTCGACTTGGTCTTGTTCTCCCTCATATCACCACTATCCTCAAACATGAAGTTGGATTGGTCATAACTCGTAACAGAAAATTTCTTTAACATCCACAGTGGGCTGAATGTCATCAAAACACACGCTCAACCTTCTGGAAAAGATTAGTTCTTGTGTTTTTTGAAGAAACGACTCCCGTTCGTTTCCTTCTGGCTTAAAACCATTATCACCACGTTGGTTTATTTGAACTATTACACCCCTCTTGCAAAACTTAAATCTTATTCATTCATTTGCTTTACTCCTATAGCAAATGCAGTTATCATCATTCACCACTCAGGACATCCTACCAAAACGACATCATCAAAACCAGTTGATCGTGATAAGATTGAGATGATCAATGCAAGTTTGGAGCTTCTTTTAAAGTCTTTGTGTTAAGCAACCTGAGTTCCCTGTAATTCATAAGTAATGATAACATTGAACGACGTTGACCATTAAAATCTAACTAAAGACACTAAACCCATAATCTTATGTCCGGCTGAACTGAGATTACAGCTAAGCAAGTTTTTGCACCATTTTGTTGGCCATTTGGAGGCCACATCTTGGATTTCGGTATTTTGGAATGCTTAAGGCGTAAAAGATTACAAATTTTGAATTCTTTGACACCAAAAATATACAAGACACTAGAATCATCATTGTATTAGCTGTAAAAGCGACGAGATATTGCTAATTATATGTGGATGCGGCCATCTTGGTGCCCATCTTGGATTCGGTATAGGAAGACTTTAGTGTTAAAGGAAGTGTCAAATTTGATTCATTGACAACCAAAAACCCATACACAGACACAAAATCATCCTTATAGCCGCTTAAAGCTGAGCTAGTTGCTAATGATATGTGGTGTGGCGGCCATCTTGGTGGGCCATCTTGGCGGCAATCTTGGATTTCAGTATAGAGAATACTTTGGTATTAAAAATAAGTACAATTTGAATTCCAGTGACCACCAAACCCGTAAAGACGACACTAGAATCATCTTTAGCTGAAGCTGAGTTATTGCTAATTTTAAGTGGTGGCGACATCTTGGCGGCCATCTTGGATCTTTCAAAAATTCTCAAGGGTCAAATTTGGCACCCCTCAGGTTCTCAATCAGTAGGTCTTCAGGTTGCAGAACAGCCAAAAAAATTGTGCAAAAGTACGCTACTTTTGGGTTCAGGTAAAAAATGGTGTTTGGCCCCAGACTAAGTACCGACAGGTGGTATTTAAAGTGGAGTCAACCACTAGAGTACCTCTGCCTTGGTGGTGCTGCATTGCTGGCCATGAGAATCTGTTTTTTGTACATGTAAGTATATATTTTGAATTCAAAAATAACACAATACGCTCAGGTCACTAGAAAGTGAACAATATCTGAGCCCATCACTCGAACATACATATAGCCAGTATAATTCTCATATGGTATTTTTTTCAAATGAAAAAATTGACTGACAAATCTAATCAATTTGTTGAAGACTATAGTTATTATTTTGGTTTGTATTGGATAACAACGTGATATGGGGAACTGACGTATCGTACATCATGAGTCCAAGATCTCATGCCGGCAATGCCTTACCACCATAACAGTGTTACTTCAGGGTAATCCAACTTAGAGTACCACCGGCAAGGGATGCAATTCAAGTACCAACAATAGCATGGTACTTCTTAGTTCAACTTACAAGTAACCACAGAGGTACATACCAGAGGTACTCTGGGGTACCCCGTGAGTTACCCACTAGATACCACTGCTATCATGGTGATGCTGCATTGCTGACCATGAGAATCCTGGTGTGTACATGTAAGTAAATATATTCTGAAAATCATAATAACACAATCAAAAGTCATTTCACTCTCGAAAATGACATTTTGCGAGTCTCGTCACCTCGAAATTTTCAATTTTCGAGTCAAGTACTCTAAAATGTACAATTTTCGAGTCATGTCACTACCACTCGAAAAATGTTCAATTTTCGAGTCAAGCCACTCGAATGTTCAATTTTCGAGTCAGTCACTCGAAATGACAATTTTTCGAGTCATGTCAGCGAAAATGTAAACAAATTTTTGAGTCCTCGTTCCACGCGAATTACAATTTTCGAGTCTCGGCACTCGAAATTACAATTTTCGAGTCTCGTCACTCGGAAATGTACAATTTTTGAAGTCACGTCCACTCGAAAATCTAACACCTTAATGAATCACGATTTTTTTAACATGTTATCCCCATCCTACCTCATTCCACTAACACAGAACTATTTTTGACTAAAACAGTATAATTTTTTTTAAAAAGAAGAGAAAATGTTAATTGCATAATTGTTAATATGGTACCCTAACTATAGGAATATACCTTTGATATTGTCAATTTTGATGTGTGGGACCAAATCTCATATTTGGTTTGAAGACTTCAATAGTGCATAGTTTTGTAAATAATTGGATGGAATTACAGGAATTAATTAACCACTGATCTACATGCCAAGATTGTCAGGCAATGCAGTACCACCATACATGATACTCCAGCTTTAGATCAACTTAAGAGACCACGGGATACTACAAATGTACTCTGGGTACTCAGCCATGAGTTAACCTATAGGGGAGGACCACCAATGTACTACATACATGGGTTAACTCTATTGAAGTACCCCAGAGTTCTTTTGGTAGTCCCCTGGTGGTACTCTGAAAGTTTGAAGTAACCTACCAGAGTACCACGCTAATCATGGCAGTGCTGCAGTGCCTGGTCATAAGGATCGTGGTGGTTACGTGTAAGTAATATTTTATGAAACTCGAAATAACACAATACCGATTCATGTCACAGCGAAAAAGCACTAACAGCCAAAAAGGAGTCTGAGTGACTCTTTAAAAAAACGGAGCCAGGTGACTCCCTACTCTATGTCAAAAACAACCTCCTAATGGAGTCAAGTGACTCCCTGAAAGGGTCAATTACACGACTCCTCCAGGAGTCAGTAATCATGACCCATAGGAAAGTCGACGACTCCTTATGATGAGTCCTCGGAGACCCTCAATCTCCAATAGTCAACCAATTAATATATTGACGTGGTGAAGTTTAAATCACCAAATAATATTGCAAAACAAAGATCATTCTTTTAGATTAAATTTTATCAATATTTATTCTTAACTGCAGTTAACAGAAATAGCAATATTTTAACAATGGATATGAAAGTCAATATTCAATGGAATATTTATTGTGAACTACAGTAATAGAATTTTGCACACAGGCAATAGCAATATTTTAACATGGATTCAATTGATAACCATTCAAGGCAGACTATTCCAGATCATGCCAACACAATGAATGTGACATCCACACACCCCAATTTTTGAAGAAAAGATAGAAAAAATTCTATTTAATTGGTGCCGCGATTTGGCTTCCATTACTGAGGAAATTCCATCCATCACAACTCTAAGTAGGGTGCAAACACACTCTGACCCCTTGGGGCTAAAAATAAAACCTTAAATTGAGGGAAAAATTAACCTTTTTAGTGCTTTTTGTTTGACAAGAACGGAGCGTCCTGGTCAAAAGTTACGACAAACGGTGCTTCGTGAGTCAAAATTAATTATAAAGTCTTATGCTATTTATTGTTTAAAAAAAAACCCCGGGGGGCACTTGTATTCAAAGGGTGGGATATGATGTGAACAGGACTTATCAAAATGCAACCTAAACACGTAGTTTCACCGACTAAAAACAAGCTACAACATACCCTAAACACTATTGTTTCTCGTGTTTATTATACCTCAATCAACAAGTCCTCCCTGCATTGAACTCGTAACCTATACTCTAAATATCTTCTTTTGCTTTAAGAGTTCCGATTACAATATTTGGATGATTTTGCCCCGGCTTAATGAGATATACCATAATTTCAGGGGTTAAGACAACAAACCCCTTTTTCCATAATAATTTTGCTGTTTTTTGACACCCTCACGATGGTACGCGCGTACATCGCCTTTGGAAAAAAGACACCTTTTACAGCGTTTCCTGTTCCGCATCCTATCCACCTTTGAATAAATGCCCGCCCCCCCCCGTGTTCTCAATCTTCGATTTAATATTTTCCACTTAAAATAATATCTCAAGAAGTCATTTAAGCTAATGATCTCAATTTTTTACCATATTTGTTAAATTCAGTTCTTAATTTCTAAATCAAAAAAAAAAAAAAAACAAATAATTATTATTTTTACATTTATAGGGGAATGACCCCATAAATGGTTTCCTACTGGACTATGAAATACCTAGTTCATGTGGAGCCCAATTTATAATTCTCTATTTCTAATTTGCTTTTTAAAACCCATCTCTAAGAGGGTAAATCGGTTTTTGAGAATCAGGGTGCAAGCGATGTCATAGCGTAAAAATTCACTTTTTTTAGATATCTAAACACTGTTTTTTTTAGGTTTTTTGTAATATTTTAGAAATGCTATTTTATTTCCTGATGATTTAGAAATTAAGAACTTGAATTTTCACAATTTAAGGGTGAAAATTTACAGATAATAGCTATATTACTTCTTGAGATAGATATTTTAAAGTGGAAACTATTAAATATCGCAGCTGAGAAACATAAATCCATAAGTAAATGTTAATAAGTATTTTGGACCACGAAGTCACCTTTTTGGTCGTAACTTTTGAACGGAACGCTCCGATTGTGTCAAACAAAAACAATTCAAGGTAAATTTTTCCCTTACTTTAAATTTAAAGTTTGTTATTTTTAACCCCCACGGTCCCTTTCCCCCTAAATAGTTCACCGGATATTTCTGATACGTATACTTTGATATATTTGTGATCCTATCGATTTCTTAATTTTGTATTTTGTAAAATGTGACTTTTTCATTTCTGCAAAGCCAAATTTTGGTCAAAATTTGACATTTGTCTGATTAGACACACGTGGATTACTAAGGCTTAACGGGTCAATGAATATCCAAAATCCTCAAATTGTTTTTTGGGTAAGTCGGGGGACTATGCGTGGATCACGAAATGCCCCCTTTAAGCTTCTACCGATGTTAAACTTAATTTGCAGATTCCAATCTTTCATTTTACCACAAAACCTTAAGTTAGGGATAATTGATCAAAAGGTCTTAAAGAAAATGACAATAAAATCAATCCTCAAAACCCCATCAATTGTAGTCCAGACTTGACTACTGATCAAACACTAAAGCCCAGATTGAACTTACCTCCACATATTTTTGCATTTTTGAGACAGTGCGATTTGGTTTAGTGTCTTTATTTATTTTTTAAAAAATTCCCTAATTTTTCATTAAATAATTTTCCCAGCTTAACTGGAAGGGGCTTTTAAACTGAAACTCTGGGTATGTGTGTATAAACAAAATACCTACCATTGTGGGCAGACAATCAAACCTCCCTATGACTAAAGCAAGTATAGTACACTATTTAATGTATTTGCAAAGTCGTTTTACATGAGTAACACTATAACATGTTACCAGCGGGGGGAAGGGCTCCCTTGGCAACCTTGTATAACCAATCCATATTCCAACTGAAATGATTACTAACATTGCTAGAAATCTTTGTTTACTGTCACCACCTAGGGCCCGAGTATGTTAGCTAACATATACCCAGCAGCAGAGTTCCTTGGTCGTACCTTAGGCAACAATCAAGGTTAACGAGTTCTGAGTACCATGGGGTTACTCTAATACATTCACCTGCCATGTGCCTGCTAGTGACTAGGTTACTACCTAAATGTGACCTAATGGATGACCTTTGACCTCAGATTACATGTACATAAATTGGACTCCAAAAAGTTGCTGCCGTTTTTTTACCATGGCTAACGGCTACACCTATCACGAAGGTTTGAGAGCAATCCATCCATCTGTTCAAAAGATAAATCATCCAGGTGGAGGACAGACAAACGGCAAATGGGGCATAATACATAAAGTGTCAAAAGTGGCCAAAGCAACCCCATGTAACAGCAATGTTCTCAAAAGACAGTCTTTCTTTTTACCGTCATCCAAGTAGATCACTTCACAACCCCAGAAGTTTTTAAAAACATTTCCATTCAATAACAGGTATAACATTCACACCATCAAAGTGTCATTCAGTCCATGGTTAAAGTTCCAGTAAAAAATGCAAGTAACCCGTCTAGGCATCCAGGTTGTGTCAAACTCTGTGTTTGCATGCCATGGATAGTACCTATCCACCGTGACACTTCTCTCTTAATGCCAATCAAACCATGCAACCTTTTCTCAATTCTTTTTGCAGAATTTATTTCATAAGGTTTATTATGTTTTCTCAAGCGGCGAGTATTGATTTTTTTCCACTATTTAAAAACACACATCTCAAAAGGAAATCAGCTTTTTGATCTCTACTTTCCACTTATTTGTGAAAATTGAAGCACTTATTATCTAATTATATAAAGGGTACAATAACATTTCTAAAACATACAAAACTTAAAAAACGTGTTTCTAGACTAAATTACGGATATCTCTTTTGAACTGAATTTACGACATGTCATCTAGTAGGGATTTGCTCAAAAGGATTTTTCAAAAACGATTATCTTAAAGAGATGGGGATAAAAAAGCAATTAAAACATAACGGTATAGCCTGCATTGAACTAAAGAATACACTAGACCCTGGAACTTGTTTTAGGGGGTCATTGGCCAAGAAAGAAAATAATTCTTTTTTGCCAACTGTGCCACCAGAAGATCCCCCCTTTTCAGTTTCGTCATGGGGCAGTGGCACTATTCAATGCTAGTCCAATAACTATTTAATTTGCTTGTTATCCCATCCGCTGCCGATAAATTGCTTTTTTTAGGATGACATGTCATTAAAATTCCCTTTCAGATGTCGTCAATTTAGTCTAGAACCTGTTTAAAGTTTTGTAGTTAGAAATTCTGCTATTTACGTTTATTATCATTAGATTTAATAATTGCTTCAATTTTCATAAATATTAGAGACAAATCTGATTTACTTTTTGAGAAGTGAAGTTTTCCAAATGAAAAAATACACATCGCAGCTTGATAAAACAATAATACAGAAATATTATCATAAGAGATTTCCGTTTGCGAAGTTACATTTTTGACCGAACTTTGAAATGGAAGCCCCAATGTTGTCAAACAAAAAGCAATAGAAAAGTATTCTTTTCCTCAGTCAATTTTGTAATTTTAATTCTAGCCCTCTTAAGGGTATTCCACCTGTAAAAAACATGTAAGATGTGCAATAACAACCTAAATGCCTTTAGAAAGTTCGCAGTTTTCTGCACACCCCTCTCTCCCCCCTCTTCATAGACCTAAACACAACTCCTGCTGACAGTGGATCATCTACCAATAATGTACAGTGTGGCGCATTCTTCATCTTCATTGTGGAAATTTTGAAATTGAGATTAGACTTCCGTTTAGGAAGAGCTGGACTTCAGCAGAGCTTGCAGTATACTCCATCTATGATGAGTGGGAATGGGAATAAAGCAACATACAGTTAAAGGAGTATTTCATGATTTTAAGCATCTTCCTTTTATATATATTCAATAGATATTTTATTAGTTTTACTATCCTATCGCACCAGAGAATTAAGAGAACAATCACTATGAAAAAGAATCCTGACTTCAAATTTCCAAAAGCATACTTGAAGATACATAAGTTGTGTAGAGATTTGAATTAAGTTTTATTGTGTTTATTATATTAATTAAAAAAAAAAAAAGTCAAAAGATAAATAAAATGCTTATTTCTGAAGATCCAGGTTAATCTGCATGATTTTCCATTTTCATGTATAACATTTACACGTATAGTATAAAGTCCATAGGATACTGTGTGTACAAAAATCCGGATCTGGATTTTATTACAAAGTGTATTATTTTTATATGAAGGACACTGATTTTGAGCTTAGCTATTCATACCGTGATTCGTATGTGGACAAGCATCATGCAAAAGTATGAATTTGTTAGAAATTGAGGACACCATCAAAAATCCATTTAAAACAAGAGTTACCAGATTTGTTGAAGGCGGTCCTCCTCCGGCCTCGTTCTCCACCTTAAATAATGGTATCGCCTTGGTTATTCGTCGTAAGAGAGTACCGGTTCCCAAAATCATCCCTTTATGTCTCTAACACTCATGCACTACAATCCGGGAACGCATGTTCTCGATCATCGACATCATCCATGCAATTACCAAATTACAGTACGTCACATGGTCAACATGTCATGGCATACCATTATTACTATAACGCACGTCCTAATTTCTGAAACAATGGCATACGCGCGTCTATCGCAAGCCATAAAAGGCCATAACGGTTGCCGCACGCGTTGCGAGATAAGTAGCAACGCGTTGCCGAAACTTTACAACGCGTTGCAGTGTCAGCCAATTAACAATTGAGCAATTTCGGTGTACATATTTAAATAAAATAGACTCAAACCCATTGCAAGCCTTACAAACGCGTGCGAGCTTTACAATCTTGGTGAAGTTCCACAAGCAATAACGGTCACCAACGTATTGACGCAACCGCGCTGTGAGAGAGCAAGCAACGCGGTGCGACATTTCGTCAACCGCGTTGCGGGCCTTGCGGCCAATCAAAATCATGAATTTCTGTGACTTATTTAAAACAAAAATAGATCCAAAGCATGCGCAGTACGTTGTATCCCTATGGCGTTGCAAGCCTTCACAGGGTTGCTGAGCTTTTTACAAAACGCATTGTAAACGTTCACAATGCGTTGTGAAAGCAATAAGCGTAATATATGGTCGCAGACCGTTGATTTGTGAGGTGAAATAGTCACAGAAAATTTGCGGCAATTCGTTATGGCCCTTATGGCATGTGGACCTTCGCAACGCGTTGGAAGCTGCACAGCGTAAGCCTCACAGCGTTTGCTAAAGGTTGCAAGCGGCATTGCAGAGTATTTGCAAAACGTTGTGGGTCTATTTTTTTAAATACACCGCAACATGTTGCAAGCGTGCTACTTTCTCGCAACGCTTTGCGGCAATACGTTATGGCCTTTGTGGGTTTGAGATATGCGTCTGTTGAACTGCGCATTGGATTCCCGTTATCAAGCATTCGTCATACACTTCCGGGTTACGCGCGCGTAGCCAGAATTTAGTTGGAGTCATATTTATTTCTTTGCAATTATATAGTTGGAGTACGGTAATAATTTTGGCTTAAGTGACTAGGTACGCCCGCTTCCCGCCAAAACGGCGCTCCACTGGGTTCAGGAGACGCAGTTCACACGAACAAGCAACGGCCAACGTGCGCGTACGCCAGGGCAAAGATACTCAAACTATGTACGGCCGCTTTCCCGCAAAATGGGCCCACCACGGGTTGCACGTACACCGCAGTTCAGCAAACAAGGCAATGCCGCGCGGGTCATGGACCAAGAAAATTATTCACTCAAACCAGAGCATGATAGTCTTCACTCCTCCTAGCCTAGCTAGGCTAGGCTCGCCTAGGCACGACCATAGGTGACAAACCATGCACGGACACATACAGTCACCTCAGCCACTAAAGTACTGGCAAATTACATCAGACACGATTGCTTTTAATTTTGCATAACCAAATTGCATGAATTGGGAAATGATTCAGTATTCTAACACCCGGCCACCCTACGAACATGACGAATTTGACACCCTTTACAAATGTTTAGTTTTAACCAGGTCCTCATCATCATGTCCATGTAACTCCGCGTGTTCAGTTAAGCCTGGTTGGCAGAATACTGAATTTCATAGGCCCCAAATGTTTGAATTAATTTCTTCAAAAAATCACTTACTTTTAGTCTTATCCGGTACATGCAGTCCACATTCACTACCACATTCCACACACAGGCATGAAGGAGCACGATCAGTTGTCACACTAAAACAGGCGGTGGACACTGTGTACAAATGCCCATAGACGATCGCGGCATAGAAATGCAGTGAGATGAATCTTAAAAAAAGCCAAACATGTTTTACTCATCCGCCGGTTGAAGAATTATCTAATACCACCTTAACGGAGAGGTGTCAGAATGATAAGTAGGTTATATCGTAATTTTCCATAAAACGGAATAAATCCAACCCTAAATTTTGATGGCCTTTCTTTAATACATTTAGAAAAAAATTCACGTTCAACATGTTAAAAATAAAATTGTAAGCTTTACTTTCAAGATTAATATTATTGCACATAGTAATAAGCGCCACCATGTTACGAATAGTAACCTGATTTTTATGCAGTATGAACGTATCGGGAATGCGTAGCGGAAACAGCGCCAAGATAAAAGACCGGCGATCCATAAGTAACGGATTTCATGCAGATCAGTGTGCAGTATGCCTCCACTTCGTTGAAAGAGTGTCTTATCCAGACTTTTATTAGGATCCTGACTGCAAATCAATGTAGCTCAAAAATGGTCGCTTCCCTAGCCATGCACTCTTGAACTCTGAGGTAAAAGTCAGTACCCATGAGCTGACTCCATGGAGTCAAACTGACTTTTCATTCTGCCATAATGACTCTTTCATTAGAGTCAACTTGACTCAAGTGAAGAGTTTTACTGCATTACTCCGTTCGGAGTCAATGACTCCAGTTTGGCTTTCATCATAAGTCGAAATAACAGTTTTGATTTTCCTCTACAATGCACTAAATTTCCCTCACTTTAATTAATGATCATTTGATCTGTTTTTTACATAATCCCCATTCACACCAAAATATGAACTAAAATATAACATTGAATTTGTATTGTCAATTTAATTGTAGGGAAAATCTAATAAATTCGTTGAAGACTTCTATTATATTATTTGAGTCATGTCTTTGGGTGAATAAAAAGTGGAAGTAAATTAAACTGACTAACTACACACCAAGATTCTAATGCAGTGCCACCATAGCATGAGAAGAATATTGGTGTGTGGTAGAGTAAGATAAAATAAGCTTTTATTGAAGGCTACTCTATCAAATTATCTGCTTTTGTCCCATACAATTTAACTATGAAAAAAAATCCCAAATTTGGAGTTATCTTCTAGTTGGGCTAATATATATATTAAAATTAAGCAATAATCGCTCGGCAACATACAATTGATATGTTTTATCAAATAAAAACAATTAGGAGTAATATCTCAATCCATGTACCATACACACCAATAAAGCTTCACTCAATACTAAAAAATCTCACTCAAACTGGAAATTTTGCCACTCCGAAAATCTTCACTCGAAACCGAATTTGTCACTCGAACTCGAAATTGTCACTCGAAACCGAACAATCTTCCTCGAAACCTCGAAACTCTTCACTCGAAGATCGAAAATGGTCACTCGAAACTCGAAATTTGTCACTCGAATTTCACTGAAACTCGAAATTTGTTCACTCGAAACTCGAAAATATTCACTCAAACTCGAAATTTTTCATCGAAACGCGCAATTTTTCACTCGAAACTCGAAATGTGTCACTCGAAACTCGAAATTTGTCACTCGAAACTCGAAATTGTCACTCGAAAATCGAAATTGTCACTCGAAACTCGACAATATTCACTCACAAACTCGAAATTTGTCACTCGAAACTCGAAAACTTCACTCGAAAAAAACTCGAAATTTGTCACTCGAAACTCGAAAAAATTCTTCACTCGACACTCGAAATTTGGCACGGAACATCTCCGAAAATCTTCACTCGAAACTCTGTTTGAAAATTGTCACTCGAAACTCGAATTTGTCACTGAAAACTCGAAATTTGTCTCTCGAATCTCGAAATTTGTCACTCGAAACTCGAAATTTGTCACCTCGAAAACTCGAAATTTGTCACTCGAAACTCGAAAATCTTCATTCGAAACTCGAAATTTGACACTGGAAACTCGAAAATCTTCACTTGAAACTCGAAATATGTTGTTTTTTTTTTGTCACTGAAAACTCGAAAATCTTCAATCGAAACTCGAAAGTGTCACTCGAACTCGAAAATCTTCACCTCGAAACTCGAAATTTTTCTCTCGAAACTCGAAAATCTTCACTCGAAACTAGAAAATTGTCACTCGAACTCGAAAATTTGTCACTAGAAACTCGAAAATCTTCACTCGAAACTCGAAATTGTCACTCCCCCCCCCCGAACTCGAAAATCTTCACGAAACTCGACATTTGTCACTCGAAACTCGAAAATATTCACTTCGAAACTCGAAAACTCGAAAAAAGCAAACACATGCACATGATGGCATGAACACCCCAGTACCATTCACAGGTATTAGCAAGTTATATAACTGGTTGCAAAGGCATGACCTTACAACAATAGACTCCTTCAATTTTCACTCACTCACAAACTAGTGGTCTTGTTTTGGTTTTCTGTTCATTGCCTTGCCTGAATTGAAGAGAGTTTTGAGATTAAATTTGCGATTTTTTTTCTTGACAATTATTTGCCTAAACATATAAAGCACCTATTGGTGACTTTCTAGCAAAATCCAGGATGAAGATCATGTTAGTTTTTTGTTTTTCCAAAAGTAGCAGACACCCCATAGACTTTGTGTACAAAACTAAAACTCCACAGAACCAACATAAACATTTGTCTTGAGCGAAAAAACTTGCCGGATTCATTTTCAGGAGCCAAAATGGCCATATAGAATATGTGCGTTTTACAAAAGATTTGTAAAAACAAGTTCATCCTTGCCCACCCCTAATATTAGTCACCAGATACCATGTAATGTACACTTTAGTTGTAGCAGATATGAAAACATTAAAAATAAAACTTTGATGGCTCTGTAGAATAGTTCAAGTTAAAATGTGATTTGTTTGGTATTACGCCACATTATTTCCTGAATGCTAAAATTACCACCTGGGCCCTATATCGAGTGTATGCTAGCTTCTGTATTTAATTTAAAAATTGGGGTGGACTTAACCCTCGTCAAACCAAGGGTTTTTGTACTACGTTCACGACCACCACCCCCCCCCCCTCGAGAATTCGTTATAAAGCACCGATGCTTATGATTTTGATACCAGTGGATAGGTATGGTCCTCCTCTTCCATTGATACCAAAATAAGTACTAACATACCTAGTATGGCGTCACATTGACGTCATCAAGTCCGCGAATCTGCAAAAATTGCATTTTCCACAGAAAATAGGCGAAAAATCCGATTTTGCGCTAAAAAACGTAGGAATATCGGATTTTCATGCGGTTTTCAGCTCTAAATGATGGCAAATGACTAGTTTTACATAAACATAGATTTTAGAGCCTACTGTGCATAATCTTTTTCAAAAATGCACCATAAAATATCCTTGGGTGGCAACCAGCCCCCCCCTACCCTTCGACTCTGACGGTGCTACCTTCACATTTTTTTCGCTAAAATGACCTGAAAGGATGAGAGAACGATTACCTAGAAGCTTTTTACGAAAGTATTTGGCATTTTAGCGCACCGGAGCGAAGTTCACTAGGGGGGTGGTAACCCCCCCCCCCCCTTGGTTGGACGAGGGTTAACCCGAAGGTGGGCTTATACCCGAGTGGTTACGGTAATTACTTTGGAGAGGATTCGCTTCAAAACACCGTATTAATAGCTTATCACATAACCTTGCTTAAAAACTCAAAGGGGCTAAAGTGGACCTGCACTAGTTGATTAGTATATCTCAAACTTCTCATGTCACTCGATCGGGCCTCCGAGTATGATAAGTATTAAAAAGTAAAATTAATAGTCATTAGTTTATCAAAGAAAATTAAGTATATATGGTAGGCCGATTGACCAAACCAAATACACTCTTTAAAAAAAAATAGTCTAGTATAGGGTTAAAGTTAAGACTTTACTGAAGACCCGGGAAATGAGAGATTATGTACCTAAATAAATAACGCTCTATAATCCCTCGTTGAATTATTGCTATAGACTAGAGACTAGACTCTTCAAAATGACATGTGCTATATTCACTATGATCTAATACAATCTCATTCCAATGGCAAAGTTCAACAGCTTCATCCACCAGTGTATTGAGTAAATACACCCCCTGTTTTTTTTCAGTATAATTTTGATACCCAGAACATGTGGTCAGCTGCTGTTAACATGTGCACATCCAAGGTTACTGAACTGAGCCCTTGGTAGTGAGGATGCCCTATCTCATACTGATTACAAGGAGGAATAACCCAACAAATGGTTAAGCAAGTGATTTAGTTTTAACCACCCCATATTAAGCAATAATAATAATCACCAATAAATGGTTAAAATGTTAACAAACAACCTGCTTCAGTTTAACCAACGTCATTTTAACCAACATTGAGCTAATAGAACCTAAGTGGATGAAATTTTTTTTCTGCTGTGCAGTAGATTAAATTTGTTTGAATGGGATTGCCAGGAGAGGATTAGCAATTTTACAGGTAGTTCAACATGGATGAACGGACAGTGGCTCCTGTGTGCTGATAACCTCTTGGAAATTATCATAAGGAGCTGATCCTATCATCATCGTGCCAAAATTATATAACCTGGACAAAATAAAACATGTTTACCCAACTAAACACAACAAAAACAGTAGATCGATTTGTGAAGCGATTAGGTAGTTGTTATGAACAACCCCAAAATCCACCACAACCAGTGCTAGAGCGTCGTTTGCGTATGCTTTGAACACTCGTGAGCCAAAAAATCAATTGGATGTGGGGTGGGAGGTCTAGTTTAGAAATAGTGAATTCATAGCCTTTTACAGATACGTTCCGGACTCTATTTCCAAATGGGTGCGACTTAACGAATGTTTGGTTTTCAATTTTTGCTTACTCCCTCAGATCCTCAGATTGACTCTTTCTCTGGTTACTCTGGTCACACTATATCTAAAAATCGCATACTCCAACAGAATATTCTTTGCTCTACGATTTACGAAAACATCTTAAGAAAAACATGTCTTGGGTAATCATCCTGAGAAATAATTTCTTCTGTTATTTTGTTTTTGATATTCATCATAAGCCATTCCATTATAAAAAGAGAATATTTGGACATCATATTCTGGTATCATTTGGCATATTTATACTTTCTAAACGTAATTATCATCATTGTCATCATATCATCATTCAATTTAAGTCAATATTATACTTATAAAGCTATCATTCAACAATAATATATTTTTTACTTTAAAATCGCTCATTCAGTTGCTTGTTTGAATATTTCATTAATAATGAGGTTAAAACATATTGCCATTAAACATACCAATTGTAACTTCTTACTAAAAACAAGCTTGTATTGAATAGATAATACTAAACCTCAATAATTTCACCTTTATTAGTATTTTACATAGGATGTTCATTGTGTTGATTTCGCGCCAGAAATAGAATTCTTATTTAAATAGTTCACGGCTCGTATCAGTTGCTCCTGTCAAAGAAAGGCGACCTGGTGATTGAAGCACACCGTTGCTATGCGAATTGTATTATTCACGTTTTGCTCTATCATCCTTCTTTAAAGCTGATATGTACGTCTGGTTGTATCCCAAATCCCATTTAGTAGAAACGAGAGATGAGGCTTAGCTGGATCACATTTTTTTCTAAAAGGAGATGAATTTCATTTCTTTACACAGCATGGAAGGGGACCGGAAAGAGTGTCGAACATAATGAAAAACCATATTCATTCATCATAGATATTGATCGGTCTCTAAATTACTCAGACTATTCGCTGCAGATTAACATCTTACAAAATGCTGTTTTCTCAGGAACATCTCTCAAATTGCATCTCAACACACATCTCATAACAATTTTGAAATCGGGATGTTTTGTACCGTATATTATTGGATTAATAAAAGAATTAGCCAAAAGTATTTGAGCACCATAGGCAATAAACTCGTCGCTATTTGGAGCCATTAGGCTAGCACCATATGGTGTGAGACAAACAACAAATGCTAGCACCACCAGAAACATGTTCCGTGTGACCTGCATCTGACGACGGGATATATTTTGTTGAAACCGGACAGGTCTTGCAGAATTATCTGACGGATCTCTTCCGCTTGATTTCCGTTACTGACACAGTAGGCTCCATAGAATCTCTTATCGTTCGCTGTGTTCACGAATTCGTTTGAAAACTGGTAAAAATAACACATCAATATAATGATGAGTGTATAGGATATACAACCATCGTCTAAGAATCAATGCTATATGTAACGATCACATCGGGTGAGTTGGATCCCATGTGCCGACTAAATCGCTGGTCCGGATCCAAGCTTCCCATTCCGATTGCTGAGGCAAAGTACGCCATGAACAGCGGGACAAACCATACGAAGCAGATAATGATTGCAACATTCACACGTGCTATAACGCGCTTGTATATTTTGTTTTGTAGGAGGGTTCTGTGAAGCAGAGGTATTGATAGCAGGATGCAAGGTATATATACTGCAACCAATACAACGGGTGATAGTGAATCAAACCATGCTAGCTAGCAGATTGACATCAGGAAATTGCCAGCCATCAATGGACATGAAAGCACCACCATCAATGGTTCCCGTAAGACAGGTCAACAAGTCCAGCTACACACAGGTTCCGACAAAAGCATTCCACAGATGGTTGGAGTTTTTCTCGACAACACAAGACAGAATGACGCCAGCATTTCCAATTGTTCCAGTTGGGTTATCAGAATCGTAACAAAGCCACAATTAACTCTTTCTTTCAAAGTCAACACCAATGGATCGCGTCATTTAATACCGGCACTTGAGAGTTGATGTCTGTTGCGTTGCTTTTCATGTCGGCGACCAATCAATGTTTTCCATGCTCTGCGCACAAGTATACTGAAATCCAGGCATATGGTGGACAAAAATCGATTTGTCGTAGTGTTTTCTCAACGTAGGCGAATTGTAATATTCTGCGGTGGGTGAGTACACTGATGCAGATTTGCAGATGCAATAGTTTTTATCCATTTATCCACCTTGCCTGAAGGGGAAATGAAAACTTTGTATGGCTTCTTTCAGTTCTATGTGCAATTATCGCGCTTGTAAGATGACCCTCTTCATATCGATATCCACGTAATTTCGGTCGCTCAAGGACATATCTGTCATTCAGGATGATCAAGTACACCTACATATGCATATGCAAGTGTGATAAAATTGTGGTGTTTAACGTATCTAAAATATTAATCCACTGATGCATTTCGTTTCGACCCTGAGAAAAATGGCTTTGCAAATTACGCGCAATGCTGGAAAAAGTGGATATTTATATTAATTTACATAAAAGCCCTCTGCGCTGAAAGCTGTGGCTATCCAAAAGTGAAGCCACCCAAATGCAAAATCATCTCTTGGGAGTGGTTTTGTTCATGCCAAGGGCGTAAAGTAATAGCACTTGCTGACGCGTATGGCCCGAGGCTTTGATTTGTCTCATTTTACAGAGTAGTATTTTTACTAGCGTTTGTCTTCTTTTCATAAAATTTTTGTTGCAATGTTTTAATCTTCACACGTAATCACTAAGATTTGACAACAAATGTTCGTTTACCCGTTTGATGTCGGGTACTAAATTTCGCAATCCGTAGCTTAACCCAAACGTCGTGGAATAATTTGTGTCCATTCACACGCGTCAGTTTTATAACTCCCTCACTATACAAACGCGCATGTATGATTCCGTTATAGTTCATTAAAAAGAAGCAGCATTTTGCCATCGGCTCCTAATAGTATATACACCGTACTACATGTAGAGGGGAAATATAGCACACTATTTTTCCCGAAGACTGCTTACGTGCCTATCACCCCGAATTCCGAAGGTGAGGGTGATAGTCCCATAGCCAGTACGAAGGGAAAATAGTGTGCCCCGTTTCCCCGATAGAAACCATGTCGGATTTGTTTTTATTTACACCTCACTGTGATTCTGGAAGCGAGTTGGTAGGGCAATAGTCCATTTTCCCCCTGGAATGGCACCTAATAGATCATCCAATGAAATAGTGTATTTTGTTAATCAATATTCATGGGGAATGCTATAGATACAGAATATGGAATGCTTTTGATAAAT
>JAMKCH010013818.1:0-25558 GCA_023653785.1 Ophioderma brevispina | reverse complement strand
TAATTTGCAACAGGCAAAAAATGCCCCGGGTACCCGGGATGGCCGGGACTTGCACACGAGGTGTTGTTTTTGAAATGTTAACGGTCCCGGCCCTGTGGGGGCAAAACAGTTTTATGGTCAAACCCCAGCTAAGTCCCTACCCCTCCTAGTCGGGCAAAGCGTCAAACCTGATTGTTTGTCCGACCCAAAATCCCGGCTTTTTGACATGCATGAACTCCGTGAACAAGTCCCAGCATACGCCCCGGTACACCCGTGCAAAAAAAGGATCAACTCTACCCGGCGTCTCATTTAGTACAAGTCCAGCCATCTTTTTTTTTTGAGTAGTGTATAAAAAAGGGGATTTTTTTAGAAAGAAATCAAATTTGAGCTACGCCCCTTTTGCCGAAAATCACCCTGTTTCATCGACTTCATTTACTGTCTTCAGGGAAAATCCCCAGTCGCCATCCTTGAAATAAATTCCAAACAGATTGATGAGTCAATTTGGCATATGATTTGGTCCAACTTTACCCCATCTTCAGGGTTACAAAGGTTTAAAAAGCAATAACTTTTCCATAAGATTGACAGAAGAATTAACATTGTGGTGCGTATTAATCCGAAATGTGAAGCGGTGGCCACAATGCTCATAAGGCCGAAATGGCTCTGCACACATGCAGTCCAGCAAATATTAGTTTCGGTACCGCAACCTAGATTGTATCCACAAGGTCTACATGGTTGCGGCAATATGGGATCCCGGCGTAAAAGCTTAATGTACATTTTCAGAAGCAATTATATGCATGCAGAGGTTTGGTCACACATATTCCCCCCATGAGCAGTAACTACGGGATTAATGTTAACTAAGCACTTTGGGTTCTGTAATATCAATTCGATTACTCACGTTTGGAAGGAAAAACTCGGCAAATTTCATCCGCTTCGATCCATGATTCTATCGCAGCAGGGCCTGTGTTTACATCTCACGAGGGTATCTAATATCTATAAACAGAACGCTCCATTGGCCACTGACCTGTGTAGAGGTCAAGGCGTCTCGTCTGTGACAGGCCACAACCGATCCCCCGTTTTAATTTTTACCCAACGTTCGTTAAACAAGTGCGCTCTTTTTGGACTTAGTGTGATTGCAAAATTGCAGACTACCCAGCAGGGACATCATGATTAAACGGTCACCAATCAACTCGCCTGTGCTAAACAATTACATCACCGGTTGAAGCAGTTCTAGAGCTCAGACGTGTAATCTTCTGTCCCGCGACGCAGTGAATTTGATCAGTAAAGATTTTCATTAATTGAGTCTTACATTAAGACTTAAAAGAATTTAGAATCATGTGTACTCTAATTGTTCAAATTTCTCTGTTTTGAAAAAAAAATGTATTTTCCATTGGCGGCGCCTGGGTAGCGCCAATTCCTGTGCCAACGTGCCTGTATGTAACAACAATCGATTTGCCATATGCGCAACATTCAATGCAAATTTTGACAGCCAAAAAAAATCCCGGATGGTAAACGAACGCAGCAGCGACCACTTGATCAACTTGTACTGCAGCCGAGTGTCGGTACCTAATTGGGTTGTATTTCATGCATTTTCGTATACAAGAAAAAAAGCGCCTAGGAGAATTTGAGAATGTGTACGTCTGCATGTTACCCTACCATCCACATAGTTTACTATTCATGGAATTGCTATTGTGGCTTCACTACTGTCCTGAGACGTGTGATGACTTAATACTTTCCTAAAAGGAATTTTGAAGAGCACATAAGTTGGTCCATGTTCCCCGTAATAAAATCCTCGTACAAGGGTACTTGATGACCACTAGCAAATATGGCGATGCATGTACAAAATACTACTGGAAAGTACCACAGCTTTTGAGGATATTATGCACCTTCGAACTTGGATTTTTACAAAAGGGATATAATCACATGTCTTAATCCAATTTTAAGTAAAATCTGATTAAAAAACCCTCACACCTTCCGCTGAATCGGGTACATTACTGCAGCACATTTTCATCAGAAAAGGTGAATGCGTATATTTATAAATCTTTTTCTCATCTGAAATTTTCATTAAAAGTCAGAACTTAGGAGGTAGGCGGTAAAACCACAAGAGTTTATGGCCGATCAATTTCAAACATTGTTTCGTTTTCAATGATCAGGGATAATTAAATAAATTTAAAAAAGTGATATTAAATCATACAAAAAAATTGAGAGTTGAGAAAAAATTGAAGTTGGGAAAATGGAGCGATGAAGTGGTGGGGAATTAGCATAATTTTTTGCTGTTCAATTTTTCAGTTCTGAAATGTACAGCAGGAAGGAAAGCTGATATTACATGGAGGCAAGAGAATCCCTCACTTTTCATTTTGTTTTCCGCTTTTTTTAACTCAATTTGAATTTTAAATCCGGTGTTTAGGACACCCTGTAATCCACATCACACTGACTGCGCAGTTGCCAAGAAAAAATTATATACCCTCTTCAACAGATCTGTCAATGTGAATTGTGTGTGGCCGATTTTGATCGGCAGATAGGAAATCTGCCGATTTGGCTGAATCGCTTGAATCGGGATCGGGAAGAAAGTTATCAGCTACCGATCTAACCTCACCGATCCCTAAACTGACAATAAAAAGCCAAAGTTTACTAAATACAACAGATTTTTTCAAAAAAAGGTCGTTTTTTTTTTTTACCATTTATATTTTTCTATGTGACGACTACATTTATGCCATCATTTACCCACAAGAATCCCGTGTTGTAACTGTAGAAATGTTTATTATTTCTGCGTATTTTACACAGTACTTCCGAAACGGAAGGGGTTTTTTTCCTGAAGGGTGAAGACCCTCCAACATACTGGAAATCCATCAACATTCTACAGACGGTTGAGCGTGCGTACACATTGTACATTTAGTCTTACACTACACCAACGTAATGATCCATACTCACCGACTGTCTCAAAGAAGACCCCACCATGTGTTTTCCGCATATGTTATTCACGTATCTAAATCTGGTTCATTATTTCTTCATTAAATTCATTTTTTTTGCTCAATTGATAATATTTAACTCTTCAAACAGATTTAAAGTCAAAACAGAGCTTCAATCCACGTGTAAACATTCAACTAAACTTTATCACAAAATTTCACCATGACTTAGCTGTAAACAACCTCACTGGGCAGACACATCGGTGCCCGAGTAAAAGGACCTCTCAGCACACGAGTGCCACGTGCCATGCTTGATAACATAATAGCTGCACAGTGGGGGGGTTAATTGATTTGATACACTAGCACGAGAACTGCATCAGGACTGGTACAGCATCGAATAGGTTAATTGTCATTCAACTTGCGCCAACATCGGATGCACTGGGAAAGTTAAAGATAGACTTGCTGGGTATTATTGCATTTTGTATAAGGCTTGTATTGAATACAAAAAGTCATCATAGTACATTATTAAAATGCTCTGAAAAACGAAAGCTTTTTAGACCATGCCGCTAATACCCCGACTAGGACAAATTTGCCCTGGCTTTGAAATGAATCTATTGAATCTGAATCGGGATCGGATCGGCCCGATCTGTCAATTTTATGATCGGAGACCGGCAGTTGCCGATCTTCGGTTGAATCGGCCATCACTGTAGACTTCATGTACATTTGTGAGTCTTGATGCATGTTGTAAAAGAGACAATGAAAATGACGTAATGCTTGCAAATTACTATCGGCTAATGCAATTGGTTGATAATAATTTCAACATTCGAAACAACCAATCACTGACCGCAATATTCGACACCATATTGTCTTGCATGATGATTGTGGGTGAGGCATGCATGATGCACTTGTAGTGAGTTCAAGCTAGTTGAGCAAAATGGTGAAGATTTTAAATTTGGACAGGAATCAAGAACAACTTGTTTGTGATGTTGATGAACTGCACGAGAGAATTAAAGGTTAAAATTAAAGATAGGACCAAATTCTGCAACCTTGGTGATTTCTGCCAAAAAGTCAATGTATCTGGTAAAGGACTAGGTGGGCTTATTATATTCGACGAAACGAAACGGGCTCAGTGCGCTCATTGGATTACACGCTTTATTCCATGATCGTACATTTTACACTCTGACGGAATAAAGCGTGTAATCCAATGGACGCACTGAGCCCGTTTCGTTTCGTCGGGGTGGGTACATTGACTGACCCCACTTTGCCTGACACGACTCAGAATTTAGCAGCCTTTACGGAATAAAGTGCATGTGATACTGTGCTTTATTCCGTAAAGGCTGCTGAATTCTGAGTCGTGTCAGGCATACCAACCCGTTTCGTCGAATATATAAGCCACTATGGTTCACAATCTTAGTAGTAGTAAAACCAAGTTTTTAAATCCGTTTTGTTCCCCTTTTCCAACCGGGGGTGGCCGGATTCACCTCACACTCGAAGCAATCGCCTTCTCTCCCTCCTTCACTTCACCCGATTTCAATGTATCCCCCCCATCCCACCCACCCCCGACTCTCCTCCTCCACTTGCTTCCTCCAGTCCGCTTGGTCGGGCCCCTCTTCCTCAACCACCCACCTCGAACTCAAAGCCCTTTTAAAACATGCTCCTCATCATCCTTTCTCCTCCCCAATCCTCAGCACGTTCCCATACCATCTTACAACCATTCCGGCCTTCACCAGGTCGATCATCCGCTCTCTTCCCAACCCCACATCTGCATCAAATCCCTCAGTCCTCTTCCTATCCATCACATTTCACACCACAAATTGCTCTCACACACCAATTGCTCTCTGCCCTTCTCAAAATTCCCCATCTCATTTTCGGTCTGACACCATGTCTCACTCCCTACCGCCTCACTGATCTCACACAACTCTTTGCACCATTCCTTTCATCTTAAGGAAATCTTCTCCCCCAGTAACAAACGCTCCCCATGCTCTAAACTCATTCACCCACCATACCTTATCCTGGCTGTCCAGCCGCCGCACCATCCACCACCCGCACTTACTCCTTGTCCCCTATGTATGTGAACTCTCCTTCACGGTTTCACACCATCGTCACACAACTTTTCCACCGTCCTTCCCACGGCCCTTCAGCTCCCTTCTTGCATCTTCCACACACAAAGCCTCTTGCCAAACATAGGGTTATTGGGTCACTCTCTTCATCTTTTGCATCTCCCATGGATCCACTTTCCCACATTTCTCACACCACACCTAATTTGCTTGGGCCCTCACCCTCTTTCACATATTCCCCATGGGTCCACCTTACTCCCTACCACCCCCTCCCTCCTCACCCACTCACCATCACTGTAGTCTTCCCAAGTTTACCTTCAGGCCCTTACTCTCAATGCCTTCTTCCACTTCCAAAACTTCTCCCTCAAACCCTCCCATTGTCTCGCACATAAACATTCATCACAGACGCATCTTCACGCATCACTTCTTTTGCACGGTCTCCGTAGCCACATCAACCACATTGCAAACACACCAACGGCGAAAGCCAGAACCCTGTGCACCACCCCCTCACCTTCGACTCCTCAGACCTCAGACCCTACTCTAACTCTTGTCTATCTCCTTCATACAGACCATCCCGCTCTAACCATCACTTCTGGTATAGGGCCCGTGTCCTTCCTCATCGCCCACTCTATTACATTCATCGGTACTCTATCAAAGGCCTTTCTCGCCGATCCAAAAGCAAATATACAGCTTCTTCCCTTTTGGCTCGATATTCCTCTTGCATCCTCCTCAAAAATGAACACTGCATCTACTGTTCCTGGCATAAAACCAAATGCATCTCATCCACATTCACTATCCTCGGAATTCATTCTCTAGTACCCTCTCCACAAATTTCATCGCATGCTCCAACAACTTCAACCCCCTATACGCACCACAGCTCATTGCATCCCCTTTATCCCTTAAAAATTGTAACAACACACTCACAGCCACTCCACGCTTTCCTCCTCCATCTAACACCCTCTGACCCAACTCGCATCATCACACTCGCAATAATCCTCTCAACCCTCACTTCCGAGGGTCCCAGCAGGCTCAGCAGCCTTTCCTGTTTTCATTTCTCCAATTGGGCATTTACCACTTCTTTCCTCACTGAACTCCCCAACTGGCCCTTCCACCACATCCGCTTCCACCTTCTGATCCCACACATTCTCCTCATTCATGAATTTCTCCTCCCTATGCTCTTTCTCAGACCCTCTCTATCTTTCTCACTGAGTTCAACTTTCCATCACTTCCTCTCATCCATCTCCCCCCTCATACTCATATCCATTCCTGTTTTCATGACCTTCACTACTTATACCGCTTGTTTGGGTTCTCCGCTCAACTCATTCACCCCTTTCTCAGCATCCTCCTTCATAGCCTTCGCAACCATTTCTTTGCTTTGCTTGCTCAAATCTCTTATACCTCACTTTATCTCTTCCATATCATTTCTTCCTCATTATCCTTATACGCATCCCTTCTTTCGCCCTTCGCCTCCCTTACCTCTTCATTCCACCACCCGTATCTTTCCTGTCCTCTCCTCCCTTTTCTTTTTTCCCACACACTCATCACACGCCTGGAACCCCTTCACTTAAAAACCCCACACAGATCAACACCATCATCCCCCACAACTCACCCACTCATCTCAAAAACCTTTCTTGTCTCTTCTTTCCGCTTCATACTTTTCTCCTCACATGCACCTACCTCCTTACCACTTTTTTCACCTTCCACTTGTCCACAACGGCAACCACCAACCTGTTTTGTAATTTCCCCCTGGAATTCACCTTAACATTCTCAGAACTTCTCCTCTCCTACCACAAGACCAAATCAATCTCTGACCTTTTCCCCCTGAACTAAAGGTCCTTTCCTTTATCCTCTTTCTTAAAACACATATTCGCTATACACACCTCCTTCTCAACACAAAACTCAAACACATCCTTCCTTCCAGATTTCTCTCCCAAACCCGTTCCCTCTGTGAACCCCCCAAACCCGTCCCTCTGTGAACCCCCCAAACCATGCATCGATCTTTTCCCACATGCCCATTACAATCACCAATCACAGAGAACTAATTCACCCCCACTTTGCATATCCCATTCTTCTGGCCATCCTCATATAAAAATGTTCCTTCTCTTCATGCTTCCTACCGCTCTGCGGAGCATAACCGCATCGAGTCCGTCACTAACCTCCTCCCAAAGCCTTACCCCGTCATCACCTAGTCTTATAAAACAGAAGTCATGGGAAGCAGCAATCAAAGGCAGCTTAGAAATAATGA
Source organism: Ophioderma brevispina (assembly GCA_023653785.1). Taxonomy (NCBI): domain Eukaryota; kingdom Metazoa; phylum Echinodermata; class Ophiuroidea; order Amphilepidida; family Ophiodermatidae; genus Ophioderma; species Ophioderma brevispina. Next base: position 18,374 of record JAMKCH010013818.1, on the reverse strand, counting down.
GCTCTCACATTTGTTTTATTTTTCTTTGTTTTTTCAGAATAAATTGATTTTCACCGTGTAATTTAAGAAAATACCTCGGTAATTATACATTGCTTTGACGCGTTCATTGAGCTCTTAAAATGTGGTCAAAATTGCCCCTAAATGCCATGGTAAATGTATAAAGCCCCTGAAGGACTCTCAGCCCTGAACAGGCGACACTCCACTCATTCCTCGCAATTCCCGTTTTTCTTCAATCCACTGCTCTCAGCTGAATTAAGAAACAAGAATCCTTTAATTACTACTGCCATGTCCCGGGGCTATTCTCCATCAACTAATATTCTAAGCAATACAATGTGTAATCTCTTTTTTGTATCTTTGGCGTGTTGTGACAATTTATGCAGTTTAACTTCGTACAAGCCTGATGAATTCATCAGGGTCCACTAGTGACCCAGGGTCGCTAAATTGTCACACCCTCATTGGCTTGTGAAGCATTGCCTAGAACCCAAAATTTATCAGCTACTTTTGTTCTTTCAAGATATATCTGTACTATCTGTTCACCATATTCAGTGATGGAATATTTGCCAGAAACTCTTGCTAATTTTGCTTGGTTACTGAAATATTTTGTACTGTGGGCAATTTTGCAAGTGTTCTGTTGTCGAGGCCATATCAGTCCTGCAAGTGTCCTTGCACTTCTGAGTTCAGCAAAGCTGATAGCCGCAGGTGGTTCTTTGAGGTCAAAAACATTTTATAAGCGGGCCATGATGACATTATGACGATACAAGTTTTCGCAAGGCAGGCCCAGGCACTTACCATATACCACAATAGAATGTCAGTCAGGTTTTCTCCTTTGAGGTGCCTGCTACGGTTATCCTGGTACCCAGTACTACCTGACATGTCCCAGGGCTGAGTTGCCGGTTGCTAAACCATCACCCCCATCTGTTTCTAAGGAAATCTGAGGAGGAAGGTAGCTGGTTACCCCGTAGAATGAAAAGAATATTACCTACAACGTTCTACAAAGGGCAGCTCATCTCTGAGAGCTTAATGGCCAGCCATCCCGCACATTTTGCCTTCCTGGGTGGATTGACATCAGAAGGGCATCGTCCAATCCATCTTATGTCCCATACTCACTCACACAGCAGTATTGCGGAGTGAGGTGTATCCGGCCCCCCATTAGTGGGTACAAACCCGTATTAAAACTAACAAACTAACAATATACCACAGCTTTCCACTCCTTAATTGACACACTCCTAGACCATACATAAACCGTGTGGTTTTATTCTGTTAAGTTTCCGATTCAAGGGTGTCAGAAGAGGTATGTCACCTTTAAATGGAAACAAAACCCACAAAATACCACCACATTGTCACTGGCAGTCCTGTGACTTCATTACTTCTCAAGTTACCAACAAATTTCAAAGTGTGGTTATTTTGTGGGTAAACCTAGCTTATAGAGAGCGAAAGATTAAATTATACATTATGATCCCATGCAAGGCATAACATAAGTGTTTCATGTTTATAATTTTGAATCTGAAAACTGATTTTTTTGTATGTACTGTAATACTAAATGTCATCATCTGCTTGTTTTTTATTTACGGAGTAAATGATGATTGTGTAAGCTGTCAACTACGACATGGAAAGAACCAACCAAGATCCAGAAGGAGGCCATTCCACTTGCATTACAAAGTGAGACTAGCCCATATATTATTATATTGTACACTTTCATCCCAAGTGGGCAGTTAAATCATGTATTGTAGCTTAAAATCTTATCTAAGTTATGCCATAATTTTGTAAGCACTCATAATACACATATCCCCACACCTTTTAAATGTGCTCACCTTAATATACATTGGTTAGATGTGTTTACTAAGACTAAACTGAAAAAACCACTTGTTGGGCTTGGTAACTTTACTGCACCCACTTGCCTGCTCCCCATTGAATTTTAGACAGCCTTGACGAATCCATGGCAGGCAACTGTACTTTATTCCGTCCAGGCTGCGGAATTCTGCTTCTGCTTAGGTTGAGTCGGCATTCTCAGACGTCGCTGTGTACATTTGACCAACTTTCAATGCCAGAGATACAGAGATACTAGACAATTCATGAATTACTCGGTGATGCTTTAGTGATTTTGAGATACTCTTGAAGTTTTTTCATTTTTGGGCCTCTTTAGTTTTCGGTGGCAGCAATTCCATTCCTTGTAACCTTGGTATGTAGGAGTACTTAGACGTCACGTATTCTGGATACATCAGGCCTTGTCTTTTGAGGCGTGCGAGTGCGATAGCACACCATCACACCCCTAAAAGGTCCTTGAGAGTGCGTGTTCAACAACCTCATCTTGTAATTATACACAAGTAGAATACAAAATGCCCACCTACAGCACACCATGAATATCTTGAGAAGTGCTATTTGTAGCACTCTGGCATTTTTAAAAGACAAGGCCTGATCCATTGGGTACAGTTCCCTTGGTTTCTTTTTCTGGTCAACCTTGTCTCCCCTCTTGGTCTTATGCAAGTGCTGTCTGCATCAATGCCCACCTGGTTGTTGATAATTTGTGGTCATGTCATCCGGTCTTTCATACGTCTTCCCTCTAACGTTTCCCAGTCAAGTTCGGTCATCATCCTCGTAACACTGCTTTTTTGTCTGTAGATTGCATACAGACATCTAGCAGCTTTCCTTTGCAACTTTCTAGGAGCCGAAGATGCTTTTCTTAAATGGCCAGCCCGGCAATGCGCAGCTACCATATTCGAGGATCGGTCTGACTAGAGACTTGTAAGCCGTCTCTTTGACTTCCTTGTACAAAACCAGAGGTTTTTTCTTTCAGCTGGGAGCAGAAAAAAGTGGGGCCACAAATGGTTACCAACCCCGCCGGCATAACATGTACATTTGTATATAATCCTAAAGCTGACGGTATGAACCTCTCCCATGTAATGTGTGCAAATGGACCTAGGCAATAAAATCCAATAGACCAGTTAAAGATCCTACGTCACTTCTTTTGGTGCCTGCGAATCCATTAGGCGAATGTTATGGCCCATAGTATTAAAATGGATAACAGATACAATGCCCAGTGTGTACTCCTATTCAGATACCAGGCCCTAACAAACATTGCTGTTAACTGTATAATGTTGGGTAATGCCATGATTACTCCTAGCATTCTCAAAATTTTAATGGGGTTTAGGATTTAATTCCGTATTGCTTTGATTGATTTCATCAGGTCTTATACACCAAGGAGACCTAGGTGGGTCTCAATTGATGATAACACTTAAGTGCCCAAGGGGGGGGTTCAATAGTACCCAACATTTTATTTTTTTTATTTTTTTTATTTTTTTTATTTTTTTTCAAGGAGTTTTTTGCTAATTGTTGATTTATAATACGCTGTCTTCCTGATACTCCCCCAACTTTCAAATCCGCACACAGCTTCATTAGAATAATTAGTTGGGTCCCTAGGACCCCCCCCCCCCTTGGGCACTAATGGGAAGTGAAAAAATCAGATATTTACTAATTCAAAAAATTAAAGTAATGAATCTTGGGATTTTTGTTAGATATATACCTTAGGAGGCATTAATTAATAATTAATAATACTTAATCAAATAACCTTTTATATGCTGATAGCATCATTTAATTTGTCATGACGTGCTCTTAACTGTGTACATCTATGGAAAAATTAGGCACGATTTTGAGTTTTCTGAGAAAAAAAATACAGATGGTAAAATTTGGCTATATTTTGCAATGATTATTTTAATTGGTTATTTCTCGAGTAGATATAATGAATTATTGGGTTCAAACCGTATATGGAAGTTGAGAGGATGGAAATGTGCGACTCACTCCTTTTCGGAGAGTGAAAACTTTCATTGGGATAGGTCATAGGCAAAGTTCGGATTTCAATTTTTATTGTGGGTCTGTGGTTCTTACGTGACCCCCATTTACTTGTTAGTGTCGTGATCAAACTCCCATGGGAAAGTGGGTTTCTGGGTTGGCGTCCCTAGGACCCCCCCCCCCCCCCCCCCCGGGCACTAACGGAAGTTTTTTAGGCTTGGGCACTTAAGTGTTAATGGTGTGTATGTCCACACTAGGTCCAATTGCACAAAAAACTGGGGGAGCTAGGTTAAACGTTAAGCAATATGAATAACAGGGTTGCCGGTATTTCCCGGCCTGGGAATACCGGAGGCTGTTTATAACGGTATTTACCGGTAAATATACCACCAGGCATATTTTGGCCAAAAACAGGAAAAATACTGGGAAATACCGGGAAATTACTCGAAAAGTGACATTTCAAAACTTATTTTCTTTAAAATATCATGAAATTAAACAACAAAACACCGATAAGCCACTACATGCAATAAAATGACCCAAGGGAGTGGGGTTGATGGGGTTTTCATTTTATCACTACTAGCTATTGGACTCAAGTCTTTTGATCTGTAGCTTCTTGCACTTCAATTAATCATCATTCTCTCAACACTTAATTTAAACATCAAAATACTACATAATGTAAGGGCTAAATAGCACAGATAGAAAATTATTCCTAAATTGGTCCCACGGTAAAGAAACAAACTTGCCAGCAGAAGTGTAGTGTATCAAAAGTTCATTTTAAGATGCACAAGTTAGCACTGGCTGGATGCAGAACATCCTTCACTGCATGGCAACTTTTTATTCTAAATTCTATCATTTCTTAACTTATCAGTGTAGTGGTCCTTTTTAATAGACCAAAAAGCAAACACCTATTATTGTCCAGGCCTGTCATTTATTAAAAATAAGAGGCGAGCTATTAATACTCTGAGTTCTTTTAGGTTGCAAACAAGGGGCTCAATTACTTGCATGTGATCGGAAAATTTTTCCCAGTGTAGCTGTCCTTTTTAATAAAAGAACCACATGACTATTATTGTCCAGGCTTCATTATAAAAAATAAGAGGAGCACTGAAATTTCATTTAAAAAAAAAAAAAAAAAAAAAAAAAAAAACGTGATATAAAAAAAATCTAAACAGAGGCCTTTCAACTAGTAAGGGACACTTAAATTTATTGAGTAAATGAAAGACTGTGAGAAGCTGAGCTGTAGGAGCTCTGGAGCAAATGAGCTCCTCAGAAATTAAGGTCTGATTGTCAAAAATGGTTAAGGACTCACAACCCAGGGGAGCCTCATCGATTTTCTAAAGAAATACTATACTAGTTGTTGGTTTATTATAATGTAGGAGGGGAGTTGATATGTGAAAATTAAACCCTTCAATATACCCCAGATTATCACCACAAATATTTTATCACTGTAAATAAACTAACTACGTAGTTATTTTGATGGGTAAACCCCCCATTGAGGTCTTCAATTGTACGTACATCCCATAGTATTTCCCGGGTATCGACCAAATAATCCAAGTATTTCACGGTATTTACCAGTATTTCCAGGTATTCCCACTATTTTTCCCCCCAGCTGGGAAATACTAGTATGTCCCGGGAAATTGCCTGGGAATTGGCCTGTTTGAGCTGTACTGCCGATCATGGCCAGGTTGCTAAGACAGTGGCACTGACACCTCCATCATCATCTTTGCTGGCAGGGCATCGACAAATCACATTTGCTTCAAAAATTTCTCGTTGCCCAATTTAATCTTATACCACCCTTCGTCCGATCAGGTGGTGTAATAGGGGGCATTCAAACGCCCCTATGTCAAACATATTTTTGATCCTAGTGTCACTGTGCCACTGTAAACTAGAAAATCATACCCTCCAATTTAAATTCAATCGGAGGTCGGGAAGGGGTTCCACCATGAGCTTAAAGTCGGGATGAGGGGCAACCAGTAAAAGTCAGCCGGCAGCTATTGTATTTACAGTTATACACACACACATTAATAGCTGCTTTAGTGAAAGTTTTTATAGTACCTTCCTATTTCAGACAATTCTCAATAGATGTAAATCCCATTGAACTAAGCAAAAAGGCAGCTATTTTTGGACATATTTGAAGTGCATTAAAAATAGCTGCCTTCTGCCCATTTCTGATTAGAGCTGTTTCTGCATGGAAAATGAGTCCATCGCGTGCTGCGAGTCTACAGTTTGGCCTGATAGGGCCTTTAAACTTAATGACGATCAACAATTCAGGCAACTATTAGTTTAATGTCTTTATACTTGCAACATCACTGTGGTGCCATTGAATAAATTTACAAGTTGGTTAATCAGTTGTAGCGTCATTCTGTTTACGCTTCTCAGATGGGTGTCTGTTTTCTATCTTGCTCCACCACTTGCAGGACATTTTTGGTATGTTCCTCATTGCGGAAGCAGAGGAAATCTGCACTGAGTTCACGCCATGTTCGGCTGTATCATTAGCCATTGCAGATAAGCTGAGGACTCGACCCAAGTGTCAAAATTGTCTGCTTGGAATTTGTCATTGATCTGCAGGATGTTCATAGTGAACCACAAGTCCTTGTCTGCAAAAATCAGCTAGGATTGTTGACGGAAGAGATAGTATCAGGGTCATGGTAAACTTTGGCTTTCCAAAGCCTGGGCAATAGTGAATATGGGCTTTAGTACTGCTGCCATCAGGTCTAATTCAAGCAGCTTCTGCGTATCTGAGTAGCATTGTGCTTGTTGTCACAAAGGGACAACAAGCACCGTTAGCACCAGCTGTATTGCAACAATAACCTACAGTTCCTGGTGGACTGGACAGCAGTGTTGCTTCTGACGAGCCATGGAACGAGGGGGGGGGGGGGGGGGGGGTGTAACAGCGCCTGCTTGCAGTATGTCGATGTCAATTCTGGTGTTGCAACAAGTTGCACGCAAAGCCCTGAACAGACATCTGTCGTTATCGCCTGCTCTCTTCAGTGGAAAGGTATCAGCACAAAAGAGAAAAGCTTTAGCGGAGAAGACTGACTTGAAAGTTATGTTAAACCTGATGATGCAGCAGTACTAAAACAATGTATTCGCTATGACGCAGGATTTGGAAAGCCAAAAGTTCCCTGACCCTGAGAACTTCACCCAGTCAACAGTCCTACATGTAGCTGATAAACTGATGCAGTAGAACATGGCATGAATCTCAGTGCAGATTTCCAGCTGTGCTCAGGAGTGAGGAACAAAATGTCTCGCAAGTGGTGGAGCAAGATAGAAAAGCCAAAGCTTTTGACCGTATAAATCATAATGTTGCCGTTACTAAAATCATCAGCTCAGGGGTGAGACCATCAATAATTCCAACAATCTGTAGTTTCTTGACCAACCGTACTCAGTGCGTCAGTTTGGGAGACATCTTTCAAATTTAAAGACCATCACCTGCAGTGTCCCCCAATGTACCAAACTAGGGTCTGGTATTTTCAGTGTCGTGGTCAATGATGCTGCTGTAACTACAGATTCCCGTTGGAAATTTGTGATGATCTCACTCTTGGCGAAATTATCAATGTTAAGTCATGGATCTCCTCACAACTTCAATACCATCTCAATACCCTTGATGAATGGTGTAAAGAAAATGATATGCTTCCAAAGCCTTCCAATGCCATGTCCTACATGTTAACTTTATGAAAACACCAATCCAGTATCCCCAGCTTAGTCTTGGTGGTGAGATTCTCGAAACAGTTAATAACATGAAGGTTGCTTGGTCTGGTCATTCAAAATAATTTAGGTTGGGACATACAAGTGAAAACATGATATCTAAGGCTAGCAAACGGCTGTTTCTGCTATATTCACTAAGAGGGTTTGGAGTCCTGTTGAGGACATGTTGAACATAATCAGATCTAATCCGCCCTTTGCTCGAATACGCATGCGCTGTTTGGCATTCAAGTCCTTACAAAACAACAGTCTCTCCAATTGGAAAGGATTCAAAAACGTTTTGCAGGATCATCCTTGGAAAAGATTATCAACACTATGAAGATGCTCTCACTTTCTTGAATATCACTAGCCTTTCCCGGCGTAGGAGATTTGGTTCTGAAATTTGGTCAGCAGGTCCTCCATTCTGACAGACATTGTCACATGCTGCCTAAAGAAAAGATACTTATTTCAACCTCAGGAAAAAGGACAAGATTGAAGATGCCAAAAATGCGTACTAATCGATACAGGAACTCCACTATCCCATTGTCAATCAAAAACTAAATACCTGTGGTTAACTCAACCTTTTATAATAATTATTGTTGCTTACTATATTTTTTTTATTATGTTTGCTCTTTCCTTGAATTTTACTGTTTAAATATTATAAATGTCTTTATTTGTATTTCATTTTTCATCTTTTAAATGTTGTATATTTTGAGCTTTTAAAAAAATATATCTATATCTTATGTATATTTGTATTTTAATATGTAAGCTAACGCTTTTCAGCATAATGTGTTGTTAGCGGTTGCTATACCTGAAATAAATAAAAAAATAAATAAAATAAATATGAGAAAGCGTTAAAATTGAATGACGCCACCTAATACCAAACTTGATCAATATTAAAGGTGTTGTTCCGATTTTTGTGTATAGTGTTATCTACTTGGTATAAGAGCCTGACACTTGTATGTTTACACAGTCCATCAGGTACCGTGGGAAACAAAACTTGCAGTTTTTATGCCAAACGCGATAATGCATAGTGCACGCCTATTCACTACGTGCTAATAATTGATGTAGCATTGAAAACAGAGTTTTTGTCAGTATCTTGAACGGAATGGATTGGCAAGCTGAAATTTCAGGAAAGGTTATGAGAAAAAATGCGGGCCTTTCATCTGATAGCAAATGAACTACTTCCGGGGAAATCAGGGGGGTTCAAAGACGATTGAAAACAACCTCCTTTAAGAAATTGTCAGATAAGTAAATTTATTCATTGTTCTCAATGCCATGGCAGCCACAGTGATGTGCAGAATAAGTGCATGAAAACTCAACACTGCCAGATTGATTTGGTCGTTAAGTTAAAGGCACCTATCATGCACAACTTAAGCTCGCAGACGCGATGGACGAATTTTCCATGCAGAAACAGCTATAAATAAGAAATGTGCAGAAGGCGCTATTATTATGACTCATAATTAGTCCAAAAATAGCTGCCTTTTTGCTTAGTCAAAGGATTATCATTCTATTGAGAAGTGTCTGAAATATGGAAAAAGAGACAACCTTCACTAAAGGCAGCTATTAATGTGTGTGTGTAACTGTATATATAATACAATAGCTGCTGGCAGATTTTGCTGGGTGCCTCGGCTGAACTTTAGATATGGTGGACCCCTTCCCGACCTCCGATTGAATTCAAATTTGGAGGGGATGATTTTCTAGATAAATGGCACGGTTTGACACTAGGAGCAAAAAATATGGTTGACATGAGGGGCGTTTGATAGACCCTACTGGTTCATCATTAACAACGGTTGTTTTTTGTCTCTTCCTTCGACTCTGGCAATATAAGGTGTTATAATGCTGAAAAGTATGAACCTCTCCATGTAGTGTGCAAATGGACCGAGGCAATAAAATCAATATGTTGATGGTGCATGAGAATACTCTAGTATTCTCAATTAAAATGGGGTTTATGGCTTATTCCGTACAGGCTTGATTGATTCTTCAGCCAGGCCCTATACCCCAAGAGGCCTAAAGGACATAATGCATAAAAAAATATTCAGACATAATGAAAAGGACCCTTACTGAAATCACTTCCACAAGTTTGAAAACAATTTGGATGTTTACATTCTGTAAAAACAGTAAAAACAGGAAGAGTTCCAGAGGGAAGGTGGCAGTTCGTGGCAATTTCTGGAACAGAAAAACCAAGGTGTTGACATCCCTGACAGAATTTACATTGTATCTAGCATGTTTTGTGACACAATTCAAAGCATTCAGACCAGGATTCAGGCATTGTACTTTAGGCTTAGAAGATATGATGGCAAGTGAAAGATGGATAGACGGATTAGCAAATATTAACAATAGCAATGGTCTGTGAGCTGATGACAGCATGCTTTTCAAGTTTGGTAAATGCTGGCAGTAATGTCAGCATCTTTTTCCGGAAGAAATTGAACGAACTGCAACCTCCACCTCTGGGAAACTTTCCTGATTTTACTGTTTTTACAGAATGTAAACAGACAAATTGTTTTAAAACTTGTGGAAGTGAAAGTGATTCAGTAAGGGCCTTTCATTATGTATGAATATTTTTTTATGTCATTATGTCGCTTTAAGTGGCTCAGTGATGATTAATGTTTGTGTATGTCCACCCTAGGTCCAATTGCACAAAAAGCAGGAGAACTAGAGTACAATCGCATTAGTAACAAATGACTTCCAACTCCACTTCCCAATTGATTACGTCACATTTATTTTAATAAGTTTAACATCTACATGTATTTGTAGTAAAACATATCTACTGGGTGTTTCCATAAGGTGACACCCTTCTTTCTTGACACCTATGAAAAAAAATTCATAAACCTTAACGGAAAAACCACATAAACCATCTGTTTATTCCGTTAAGGTTTCTGAATTCATAAGGGTTTCAGAAAAAAGCTAGAGGCAGGATTTGAAGAAGGGGTGTTGTAAATAAAAATTGGGTGTTTAACTTTTTTGTTAGCAGCAGAGCACATCACAAGCGCGGAGCACGAAGTTAATTCGATCAGGGTCAGGGCTAGTTTAACACTAACACCAAGGTTGCCGAATTTTGCAACCTTTTTGAAATAGCACCTTTCTGTAAAATTCTACAATGTTTCATATACTCAATTGGGTATTTATGAGTATATGTAACCATTTTAAAATGAATGTAGTTGTATTTTAACTCAATTATTACTCTAAGGTATTTTGCTTGCAAAATGCAAATTACATGTCATTATATACCACTTGAGGTATTTGGTGCATATAACCAAGGTCTAGCACACTACCAAGTTTGAAGTTCTTTTGTTATTGTGTATTGGTGAGGTTGAGTGAATTTTTTTTTTTTTTTCATTTTGCTCAAACTCTGTAAATTAGGTTATAATAATACCAAAACATTCACAGAATGTAAAAAAGTAGTGTAAGTCTAGCATCCTACCAAGTTTGAAGGTTATTGGTTATTGTATTCATGAGGTAGAGTGAAATCATCTCCTTTTGCACAAAATTCAAATGGTTCTTATAATACCCATATATTCAGTTAATGTAACCAAACAGTTTAGGTCTGGCATCTACCATTTTTGAAGTTCTTTGGTCATTTAATACATAAGACAGAGTGAATTTATCTCATTTTGTTTAAAATATGCAAATTAGGTCAATAGTATACCAATATATTCATTATGTAACCAAACCGTGTTGGTCTAGCAACCTACCAAGTTTGAGAGTTCACTGATTATTTATTCATGAGGGGTAGAGTGAAATATTTATCAGTTGATCAAAAATTCAATTAGGTTATTATAATCCAATAATCATTGAATGTAACCAAACATTGTGTCTAGCATCTCTAACCAAGTTTGAAGTCCATTGGTCATTGCATTCAGAGGTCTAGTGGAATTCCATCTCTTTGTTGCTATAATCTTCAAATATGTTCATTATAATGCTCCATTAATATTCACTGGTGAAGCAAGCATGGTTTAAGTATTGGGTTGGGGGGGAGAACTAATCAAGGACATCATCCCACCAATTCAAAGTCCATCAGTAGTTTGGTTCATGTCAAGCAAACATCATTTTTTACAAAATCACATTTAGAAAACACCATAGAAATTAATTAGCAAATAGTGGCAATATATACCGATCTGGTCCATTATACGTTTAATTAGGTTGTTGAAGCAGTATTCTGGCACGTGGCACATGCGGTTAAGATATCCACATCAAGAATTATAAAAGCAATTTTATGTCTTCAATTCACAGCTCGGCAATAGGATATTTGGGGAGGTTGGAGAGCTATTGAAAGCTTCGATCTTGCGCACACGGGCCTAAGGTTTTTTTGGAAAGTTGGAAATTTACACTGAAAGAAAGCAACTATAAATACACAAAAAAAGTGCACGGCCATCAAAAGCCGTGCACACAAAAACGTCGTGAAATTCGGAATTTGCTGCGTAAAACACGGCCTACATGGCTGGCTGGCTAAGCCCGTGAGAAAGAATGATGCCCTTATGGAAACACCTTAGGCGACGAAAAAAGAAAACCCTGTGTTACGGGTCCGACCGACCTTTCGAGTAGGGTCGGTCGGTGCGATTTTTTTCTTTTTTAAATTTTTTTTTCTTTTCTGGAGCTCAAAATTGGCCGAAAAGTAGCCCAAAAATCTGAAAAATCAAGATAAACCTGAAAAATTTTACAAATTTTCTAAAAAAACATTTGCCAATTTGATAATTTGGGCTAAAAACAGGCGATAATTTCCATGATTTTTGAAACTAAAAAAAATTCTGCAAAGCTAAAAACCAGGGTCTTCGGGCCCGTAAAACAGGGTTTTTTTTTATTTTCGTCGCCTTATCTAACCTGTTATTTTGGTCAGTTCATTGTTAAACATCTGTCATCAGGATAACTCAATTACATGTATACATTGTACCAAATCATTGAACAATACAGACAGAGATGATAGGAAAACTACAGCCGAGACAGGATCAGGGAAGACAGGAGCCTTCACTCTGCCTATCCTGTCATCATTACTGGAAAACCCACAGAGATTGTTTGCTCTTGTGCTTACACCAACCAGGGAATTGGCATTCCAGATATCCGACCGGTGGAAGCACTGGGATCAACAATTAGGAGTCACCTGTGGTAATGTTATATATTTGTTCAGCTGTGGAAAACTTGATTCACAATTCTTTGGCTAAAATCACATACTGTTCTATATCATATTTTGACATTTTTGAGAAAAATTTGGTATTGTTAATACTGACATTGAAATCTTCATAATTACAGATTTTCAGACTTGGACTCTACCTAATTAATGAGATACTAATTAGCACATTTGGTCTATGTGCATTTAATTCAAATTTATTTTTTCACATACCGCGCTATCTGACATAGATCACATCTTGATGCACTAAAATAACATACAGCGTACTTTAGCATGGCGATGACCTGTGTTACAATACTGAGCCCAGCCCTGAACTTCGTCGGAGTCCTTGCGAGAACCTATTCAATTTTCGCAAAAGGACCTTTGCGAAACTTGGAGAACCTTCAAGTTCTCCGCTTTAGTTCTCATAAGAAGGAGTTTGCGAAACCTGACCGAAAAACAATTCTTAATTATATTGAAATAAATAAATGGGCTCGTACTTAAATAACCTAAAAGGAAACTCATTTCCGCGATACCCCGGATAGGAGTTATTTAATACTTTTTCGAATTTTTCAAAAAATTTCATTGAATATTTATATCGGTATACATAGCAAATGGGATATATTTTTTTTCTAAATATGCATATTGTTCCTAAAATTAGTAATGAAAAAAATGGCTGGAAATGACATTACTTAACACATGGAATCAGGGTTTTGTAATGTTTTTTATCTAGTCACCGGAGTTCGCGCAAAAAAATTGCGAATTTTTTTGGGTCCTATACGATTTTGTTGGTCCCTCGCGAATTTTCATGATTTTGTAAAAAAACCCTTTTTTAATATTAATTTGCAATAACAAACACAAAACTGATTGTACATCATTATTATGCAAACGTCGGCGAAAATTAATGACTCACCAAGCTTCCAAAAAGTGCAAACTATGTCCACATGTATTATAATCCTAGCGTAGAACCCCACCTCTAACCTTGATTCGTTGAACAAGGATGACCCGACCTATTTTCCATTGTGAATCGTCATGGTATGGGTTTCGTCTTCGGTGCATTAAACATAATATTGACGCATGCTATCAAAGCTTTCAACTCCGGTATCGGGTCGTTGTTCATAATTGGTTTATTCATGGATAACTCTCTTCGGAATTAACAATTCGGACTTCGGTAGGAATCGGAAAGAGATGAAATAACACTTATACACTGGACACTTATTCAGGGCAAGAGTGGAAAACCGTCACGTCATCCGGGGCCGGGAATTCCCCATGCCCCTGTGATTCCACGTGCGAAAGTAAATTATTCCGGTTTATGTACATGTATGCAAACGCCTCAGCCCGCGGAAGTGCCATCTACATCTGATTCCAATATTTTTATTCAGAACTAAGAAGGGAAAATACAGGTGATAATGATGTTCTTCTTGACACTTTTCAGCCGAGAAAAGAGTAAGAAATAGGAATGTATTTGGAAGTTGAGCATGTTTTTGCCAAAGACTTTCTTTGTGCACCTGGTTGACTAGCAGGGCAAACATTCGGAAATACATTTTCGCGAATTTTGACTTTAAAAATAGTGCATTTTCGCGCATTTCAAAATATGGGCCGCGCATTTGGCGTTTTAAATCGCGCACACTGTGGTGGCCTAGTTTTATCGTTTGATCATTGTCGATTGGCCCCAAATTTGCGCGAACCCGTTTTGGTTCTCGCAAGTGTAATTTTGGCGAACCTTCAGGCGAACCTGTTCGCGGTTCGCGTCAATTTCGGGCCTGTGAGCTTCTGTGTTCTATCTAACGACATCGAATCGATAAGATGGTAAATATCTCATCCATACGATCTATATCACTCTCCTAACATACAGCGAATCTGACATAGATCACTATGTGATGCACTGATTCAACAATTGCGCCTTTTTTATATACAGTGATGAATACGTCACATATGGTCTATATGTGTTCTATCTCAGACATCGTTTGGAAAAACAAAAAAATCTTCTCACATACTGATCTATAAGTTTACAGTCATATTAAACAGTGTTGGCTAGATAACCATGCAGACTACGCGTCAGACTGGCATAACTAGCAATCAAGTTACTTCAGTTGCCGAAATCTGCTGGTCGGACTTCAGGAAATATTTCACCTTTTAGGCACTGCTGCTTTCAATTGCTAGTATGACGTCTTCCCCTCGGGATACCCATTGCTGTACATTGCTACTGGGCTGCTTTCCCTTCAAAAGATCACCGTAAAGGGACTGCTGCCAATTGCCGGTGAGACATCCCTGTAGGTTTACAGGTAGTTTCCCGACACCCATCTTATGTCCCACCGTGCACTACTTCCAGGTTCTTCCTGAATGTCGAGTATTGCTAGACCTTCCGAATTTGGTAGATGTGTCAAGCTCAATTTTGCAAACTGGAAAGTAAGACAAATAAAGTAAGCCATTTGCCTGCCTTGCCACTCGGACGCTTTCCCCCTCGGAAGGTGGCCGAAACCAACAGCCTGCGAGTTCCGATGGGCCGTTTTCCCCCAGGAGACCCAGTGCGCCATATTTCTGGTGGTACTCAATGCATTTGCCCGTTCTTTGGCTGGAAAGTGCTGTTATGAGATGGATTTTATGTTTTTTTGGTCCGGACCATCAGTTCGGAACAAACTCTTCCGAAATCCATTGGGCATTGGTCCATTGCAATGGGTGGATTTTTGTGCAAAATGTTAACTTCTGATTTCAGTCCTAGTGATGAAATTCAAAGAGATACGAAGGGTGGAGCTTTGGACTACCTCTCACATGTGGGGTCAAATATCAATCTAGCAAACATGTGGGGTCGGCAGGTTGTTCATAATTGTGTATCCAAGATGTATCTTATATTTATATTTTTTGTAATTGTTGCCTGTTTATTTCCAGCTGTGGTAGTAGGCGGCATTGACATGAATGGACACAGCTCTTCAACTGGCCAGAACCACATTTTATTTTAGGTAAGTATGTTCCACTGGAATTTATTTTTGTAAATTAAATCCATGATTTAAACATAATTTTTGTTTGTTTTTTTCATTTGTAATGCTCACAATCATTGCAGAGACAATTTTCACTATCTTTAGTCCAGCTCTTTATTTATCAATCATTTTTGAGTTAGGAATTCACATTTAATATCGCTTATTATGCTATTTCATTTTCCAGCAACTCCTGGGCCGGCTTGTAACCACTTAGAGAATACAAAAGGCCTTTAATTGAGAGCTCTGAAGTATTTTGGTAGTGCACTGTATATCAAGTTGTTCTAATCTTAAGAAAGTTTTGATACAACAAGGCAACTGATGATGTAATTAAGTAAAACAGCAAAGCATTGTAAGTTAATATATATATATATAGCTAGAGGAGAGAGAGAGAGAGATGTCAAAGGTCTTGATCTGGGTACACAGGATGAACAGCTCTCAAAGAGAGCAACACAGCATAAAGTGAGGACATGCTAGTTTAACTGCAAAGGAGATGTTCCTTTCAGATAATAGTGACCAATGTGTTTTCTTTCTGGATGCATTTGGTCATTATTCAGGTCGCACTGCCATAGTAGTCATGGGTTGATAGTGTTCCATGAAGATCAAAGAAGTTGTCATGATTCTATAGGCAGTGACAGAATTAGGCTGGCATTCAGCATCTGCGGATAATTTTTATGTTGTAAAACAGACATATGCTTGTGGTTTAAATTGGATAAGTGTAGTGGAGTAGATTGATGTTATTTTGTCAAAACATAGCAATTAGTGAAGCTGGTTTACTATGTTAGCCCGAGTTTGAAAGACCAAGTGAATGGAGCATGTCACCTGGCTCCCGTCACTCAGCATGTGTTTAAGTAGTTTACAATCAAAGCTCCACTTCATCCAGGTCCCCTTTTGAAATTCTTCCAAGTAACAGACCATGCATGCACAACAACTGACAACAGACTAAACACTTTTTGTACATCCATCCATTCATCCATCGGATCCATCTAGAACCCTATGGCTGCTCATCTTAGACACTTGTTGTGTGTTCATACTTCATCAGCCAAAGTCGTCCAACGCTAGACTTTCAAATACATGCTTTGCGCACTGGATTTGCATAAACACACGCGTGTGTAAAAAGCTGTTCAAAAGACTAGCATCTGTAGACGGACCTGCCACTGAAGTATGAACCCCCTTTAGTCTAACTGGCATGTAAGATGGATAAAAATGTAAAGGTCTCCCTTAATGTTATTTTTGATTACACATTATTTGTATCTGCAGGTTATGGATGAACAGACAGAATTCTCAACATGGACTTTGAGCCGGAAAATTAACAACATCTTGAAAGGATCCCAGAGAAAGAAGGACTACTTATACTCAGCAACAATGACTAAAATGTAATCCTTACAAAATCTTTGTAGGCTGGTATCACTGAGTGTTAATTGAGGGTGACCACTCATATATCTATATGGTTCAAGTATTAAAGTTTCACTGTGACCACAAGATTTATTTTATAGGGACTTGCCTATAGATGCAATTGTGTGTAGGTGACTGCTATTTCGAGTTATGTTGCATGTCTGTACTATTTTTGCAGAGTTTCTCTGTCCATTTGCCATCGCCAATGCACAGATTTTCGACTCTTTTTCATGTTCCCATTTACAGTTTTGCCTGTGATGCAAATGCAAGAATTCAAGAAAAAGTTGTTGGCCTACCAATATGGTGCATCAAATGGCCTCATGTCAATCATTTTCTTGTCCCTAGTCTGAAAGTGTTTCCCCTTGTTAAATAATAACCTCCACCAATTAAAAATTCTTCATCGGCATGGGGTTGCCTCTATGAGCTTAAATGTTGGTACAAAAAGTCAATGTTTTGTTTATTTTTTTGACACAAAAAAAAAAGGATGGGACTTCAAAGCATCTTAAACCAGTTATCATGATTGACTAAGAGTTCAGAAAATTGGAGCTTCCATTATTTCCACTTTGATAGATTATCTGTACATGGCAGTGGCTCTTATAGCCAGATAACATTGTGGTGAGCTTCAGGCCAACTAGTATTCAGATAAAGTATAGCATACTCAATATTAACATGAATTCCTAACTACAGTAGATATTGAGTATTGATGGACTCAGGCGAGATTTTTATGTCAGAGGATGCGAGAATGGAGTTGGAGGGATGGTGAACAGGAGGAAAGATTGTGTGATGGAGTGGAGTCTGTGAAGGAGTTCACATACTTAGGGAATAAGGTTAGTGGAGGTGGTGGATGTGAGGTGGCTGTGACGCCTTAGAGTGAGGCATGGGGGTGTGAAGTTTATGGAATTTTTGGGATCTGTTGTCAAGGGAAAAGATATGCTTGAAGACGAAAGGAATGGTGTATATCAAGAGTCTTGTGAGATCATGATTGTGTATGGGAGCGAGACGTTGTGTCTAAGCGAAAATGAGATGGGAATTCTAAGGTGGTGACTGAGAGATAAATGATAAGATTGGATGTGTGGTGTGAAGTTGATGATATGATTAATACTGAGAATTAATGCCTATTTGGGTTTGGAAGAGCGACATGTACCGGGTGGCGTTGGGTTTGGAATAGGCGGTGGACCGGGTGCAAAGCAAATAGTGTACGTTGTATGGGCATGTGTTGAGGAGGATGAAGAGCATGCCTTCAGAAGGGCTTTTGAGTTCTAGGTGGGGAGGTTTGAGGAGGATGGGACAGCACTAAAAAGACATAGAAGAAGCAAGTGAGGGGAGAGTAGAGGGTTGGAATTGAGGATTGAGATGCATTGAATCGGGTGAAGTGGAAGGAAGGAGTAAAGGCGCTTGCTGCGAGTGTGAGGTGAATCCGACCTCCCCCGTTCACG
>JAMKCH010013817.1:0-26056 GCA_023653785.1 Ophioderma brevispina | reverse complement strand
GTCTTATTAAGAACACTAATTGGCGATAATTCAATAATGCGGTATTGTATGTAGTCTCGTAGGATTTCAATGCTAAAATTGAATTGTGTGCATTTTGGGCTTCAATTGGGCTTACACTGTCAGAATATGCTGGTGCCCAAATTTTCAGCCCGCTGCTTCTCATTCGCAAGGTGGAAAACTAGTACAGGAGTAAATTTGAAATTACGTTAAATTGTATTTAAATATACACAATTATACCCATCTTCTTGAGATGATTACAATATGGTAGAATTTGTCTTGGTACTGAACGATAGTTACACAGATATAAGGCTGTAAAGATTCAAGGTCATCCTGTGGTGGGGTAAATGCTCAGATATTTTTGAAAATGGTGTAATTTTTTTTCTTGTCATGCCGAAGCAGAAAATGCATTTGGTGATAGCATTGTTTGCAAATCCAGGGAAAGTCTTGGTGACCCCCGTATACCATGTCGCACCTTGATACGCTTGCCATTTAATTATGCAACCAAATGCCACATACTGTAAAATGATGCTCTTTCGGATCCTATGAGATAATACGAACAACTCGTCACCTTTTTCAACAAAATCTTAGCATGGGGTAAATTCTTTACCACAGGGTAACCTTTAACCATATTGGGACTAAAACGCTTTAACTAAGGTTTGAACCTGGGCAAACCTATATTTTTTTTTAATCCTTATAAGGAGACAAACAAGTTAGTGCACGTTAAAACACAATTTGACTCGATTTCCAAAATCCCCTGTACTAACACTTGCCCTCCCTGAAGAAGAAAGTAGCTGTCTTAAAATTTGGACCCTATCATTTTCTGACAGTCTGGTCCCTAATGAAACCAAAACAGGAAGAATATCACTTTAGCATAAATATCCTTCTGGAGCTGTTTCCTTCACATACCATATCCCACTCCTATGCTTCTTCTGCGGTGCTTCAGTTATGCATACCCTAATCTAATCAGTTGTCCATACCCTAATCTTAATAATGATTTCCCCGTTCAATTTCAAATTTAGGTTATTTTTAAAGTTCCCGAAAGGTTAAAAATATAGTTGAAATTTGCCGCTCTTACAATTTTCAGGAATCCTATTAACACTGCGTTGTCCTTCTTTAAAGGTGAAAAACTGGGCGATTGTATTTGCGGGGAATGCCAATGTAAATCGGACTACAGAGGAGATGCATGTGACTGTCTTATAAGTACAAGGATGTGAGACGCCCACCCCCCCCCCCGTGGAGTAAGTTAAAAGTGCAACGTGAGATTTTGATGCATCCATATAATGTGTCATGTATGATTTCATATAGAATAGACACTTAAGATTTCTGACCTTGTTATTGGCTACAGAGATATTATAAAAGATGATAACAAAAGGTGATTTTATTGCTTTCATTTATTATAATACAAGGTAATTTCGAATCTTGCCCTATACGAAATTAGATATTTTACAATTGTGTACAAATAAATCTTTCAGCCTAATATTTCAAAGGGATATTTGACAAAAAGCTTTGCATCCGTGCAAAAATCAGGCATTCGATTTTTTTGGAAACCTAATATAAAAATCTCTCGTTGCACCTTTAAAATGCATTCAGGTGTAGATAATATCCTTCTTTGTTGATCAGCCAAAGATATTTTAATGCATAAAGAATGCACTTCACTAATTTATTATGGAGGTGATTTCAATCTATAAAAAAAAAAAAATATCGGTACCAATGAAATTAATATAAGTATTGCCATCTCAAATATATAAACTTATAATGTCGTTCGTACTTAAGCAATTGTTATTAATATCGCATTAACAACTTATGAAGATATTGTCTTTACACACGTTGGGATAAGGGGGTCTGCAGGAGCATATTAAAAAGAAATGCCTTGTTATAGGGTATTAATTCCGTAAAACCCTGCACATGTTTAGACTACTAAAGACATTAATACTAGTGAAAACCAAATTGAGAAAATTGGGTATAGAAAGTTAGAATTAGTGGCAACGCAAGGATTTTCGACTGAAAATTCCATTTGTTTTGGCCCGTTTCACAACCCCAGATGCACTAAAAATATAGGTTTGGAATAGAACAAATTCAGTAAAGATAAATCAAGATGCTGGCATACGTTTTGTCTTTCGAGAGTTTACCTTTTTCCAGACCAGTATTTCCCATTCGGTTGTCACAGAAAATGAATTCTGGATCAATCTGTATCGAATTACATAGCAGCATGCAATTGGAAACCCCTCGTATCTACGAAGAGAGGTTGCCCCCCCTTTTTCGCCTTGCTAACCCCTTTTTGGTCCAAAATTATTTATGAATTGTAATTGACATTTTTAACGCACCTTAATGCACAACACCCGCCGGGTAGAGGCAAGATACAGGGTTATCCCAAGTGATGGATGAGGGTGGCAACCCCCCCCCCCCCCAATCGGGGAAAATACAGAGATGCCTAGACTGACGCGGGAATCATAGATACTAGCTGTTGTACCTGATAGTAGCTATGGTCAACCTCTTTTCAAAAGAGTCCAGTTGCCTAGCACTACGTCACAATGATGTCACAAGGTTCGTATGCCAGCACATGTGTATTTCCATAGAGACAAGAGTAGTAGTAGCCAGTCCCTAGCACAAAAAATAGGCAGTTTGTGCACTTTTTCCTAAAAGCATGAAACTTGGTATTGATTACATATGAGGCCCCGAACAATTTCTGCTCGAAGTGCCAAAAATGTAGCGACCCCTATTGGCTACAGCGCCTCTATAGTTTTACCCAATTTATGAAATCTTACTTTCAGGAGCCTTAAATGCTAATTCCCATTTGTTGACCAAATAAGGTATAGTAAGATTAAAATGATTGCATATGATAGAGCTATTTGATTTAGGTTAAAACAACATGGCTGCATCTTAGATTTCAAAAAATTGGCCGCCACTAAAATCTATACTTAAGCCTAATTGGAGTTAGAATGATAAAAAACCACTACTTTTAAGGGACAATCCAACAGGTAATGCTGAGGAGGTCAGAAAATGCATTGATGGCATTGCACTTGTAACAGATAGCAGAAAACTCTGAATTTCAAGATGGATCGGATTTCAAAAAATGGCCAATAATGAACTATTATTTCATCACGTAGTTTTACCCAATTATGCAATGTACCTTTTGAAGGTTGTGTGATTCAAATTTCACAGCTTTGTCAAACAAAGTCTGTAATAGATTTAAGCCATCTTAATTATCAGTAATTTTTTAGATCAAAGTCAATATTGCGGCCATCTTAGATTTCCAAAATGGCCACCACTGATTATCCATCTTAAGCCTTATTGCACTTTATGCATTTCATATTGAAATGCTAACGATCCTGTTTCGAAATGGAAAGGTAAAAAGAACACACATACTTGGTACTTGTTAAAACGATCGTTGTGTTGGAGAAATTCAGCACTAAATATTATGTGAGTGTTTTCTCCTTATTATTTCATTGAGAGCTAACAAATCCATTAGATTAGAAGATATGAGCCAGGTGTATTGATATGAAAGTTACAGTTGCTTTATTTGGACTTACCCAAGACGAAAATACACTTTTGTTATAATGATTGTTAAACTTTGGTCTGATGAGACATTCTTATAGGTTTGAGTGTATTTAGTGAAAAGTGCAAACGATTGGGACAAGAACAATGGCACACAGGTTGGCAGTTTCTAATCACTGTTTTGTAGTGTAATTTGTGAATAACACAAAGTTGTGGTAGATTTTGTGCAAGCATCTGACAAAACATTCTGAATCGTATGGAATTGCCATAGCAATGCACTTGTAATTCATTAAGTAACATCTTGCTAAAAGTGGAGTAAGAGAAGTAAATAAAGCGGGTGCTGAAACGATCATGGTCTGATTTTCATAAAAAAACAAATTTCAAATTTTGGGTCAAATCGTTCAAGCCATTTGGATAGACAAAAGAATAAAATGTATAAGATGGATCGATTAAGCCCAAATTAATTGGTCGAGCTATGAGTTGCTAGAATATTGGGTGAGATGCAGCTGAAGCCCAAATATTTAAAAACTCATAGCGAGACCATTAATATTGGGCGTAAATGTCGATTTATACAGTAAAACATGTTTTGAATCCGATATTTTCACAAACTTGGACTCCTCAAGACTGATAGTGTACTAAACGGCCCATAGGAGATGTGTATAATTAAGTGGTCGGCAACATTTGGGAGTTTTTGTTCAAATATCAAGTGAAACATTTAGGCTTTAAATTTCACTGGTGTATAATCATGGAGAATTATGAACTTCTATGATATACCAAATCTAATTTTGAGTGTAGTAAGTGGGGACGGGTTGTCATGGGTCGCACCTTTAAGTTTGCACCTATAATCGAAAATGGAATAAAAAAGATACTGGTATGATTGTTTTTGGTGTAAAGCTGAAGCTTTTGACCAATCCCTAAAAACCCCCTTCCCTACCAATCAATGTGAGTATTGTTAGGCGCCCTGTAAAACAATTTCAGGTTTCAACTTTGTTCCGTTCGGTAAGAAAAAGGTACCACACTTTGTTCACGAATTTGTACCAATATCACAGAATGCCAATGGCATATCTTTGTAGAAAATGTCCAGAAAATGAGTTTTGTTTTTAAAAAAAAATCAGCTTAAAGTTTCAGCTAACGTTTGCAGAATAGACGTTTGACCTTATTCTTGGTCTTTTTAGTACGGGCTTCCAATAGCTAAAATGTGTTTTAGGCCAGATAAGTCAATGACTCTGATTGGGGTTGTATGGTATTGGGCCCAAGTTTGCGTTTTGGGAGAAATGTACCTCTTAGAATCTGAAAGCAGAATCAGTGGCTATATACCAATGTATAAATGTATGCACGAGGACCAATCGTTAGGCCAAATTTATCAAAATTTGCTCAATTAAAAAAAAACCAAATGTTGGTTCCACCTGAGTAAAAAATTATGCATTTTAGAAGTTTGGTAAAACTTTGCCAAAAGACCCATGTTAATACCCAATCAACCAAGCAAAAGGGTGCTGGATACACTGTAAACAAATGGTCTAAAAATGAGGGCATGTTTGTGTAGACGTCCAGC
The DNA here is from genome assembly GCA_023653785.1 of Ophioderma brevispina. Classification (NCBI taxonomy): domain Eukaryota; kingdom Metazoa; phylum Echinodermata; class Ophiuroidea; order Amphilepidida; family Ophiodermatidae; genus Ophioderma; species Ophioderma brevispina. Next base: position 21,009 of record JAMKCH010013817.1, on the reverse strand, counting down.
GAGTATCTGTACTAATATCCCCTTCATACCTGCCAGGCTTCCAGTGGAGCCTTATTGAAAGTCCTGGATATCTCTGTTGGTACTTGTGCTGTCATTTTTTTATACATTCGTCCGACTTGGTCCTATTAATTGGGATTGGAAGCTAGGTGGAACCAACTATAATAGACACAATCTCTTAGGTGGCAAAAGCTTGAGTGAGCTGGTTCGACGTAGTTGCTCAGGAGCATGGATACAAATCCAGAATAGCTGGACTTTAATCCCCACTCTAACTTTATGCAAATCACCACAGTGCCAAAATAAATGAATCAGGATTACTAAGATAATAGTAGCTGTTTGGTATAGCATACTAACCAAGCTTCCTACAAAATAGGGGTCATTTGAATTTTAACAATTGAAATAGGTTTCGTCAGTAGAACTAAGATCAAATGTGGTTCAGAGGTAGATATATGCAAAAATGGTTCAATGACAGCCATTTTCAGTCGCCATCTGATATTCACGATTGCTGCTAATTGTGGCTACTACAATGTCAGCAGTGTTTGTCTAAACTCTCTAAGCATGTCAATGTGGGACCGTTTCCTTAGTGTTTTTTCATCATTCATAACGGAAATGCTAATGTGGATAATTAGGGATTATTTGTGGCAGCCATTTTGAAATCTCGGGTGGTAGGTATATTGATACATGGCCTAAATCAATGGCACCCAAGTATATTGAAGCACTTACTGGACCCTTATTCAGTCAAACAATAGATGAAAATGATCAGTTAAACCCTTCAAAAGGTATGCTTCATTAGGCTTTTAAATTCCAATTATAGTTCATTGGCGGCCATGTTGAAAAACCGCCATCTTGAAATTCATGATTACTGCTGCAATATCATCAGTGTATGCTTTCTGAATTCCTCAGCATTACCAATGTGGGGTTGTACTAAAAATTAGCATTTTATCAGTCTTAATCCAAGTAGGCTTAAATGTGCTTTCATTGGCGCCATTTAGAACTCTAAGATGGCAGCCATATATATTGACCGTAAAGAATAGTTATATCTATGTGCATCTTTTTTAAACCTTATTGAGACCTTATTTGGTCAAAATGTTGAGTTATGGCATTTTTATAAGATTTTGAAAAATATTTTAATAAGTGGGTAAAACGATAGAGGGCGCTGTAGGCCAATAGGGGAGATACATTTTTGGCACTCGATCAGAAAATGGCAGGGGCTATAATATGTATAGGCATGCCAAGTTTCACGCTTTAGGAAAAAGTGAACAATAATGGTGCTTAGGGAATGGGCTAGAGGGAAGACATTTTTTACCCAAAAAAGTTAGGCATAGTCCTATTTTCATGCGGTGTTTGGCTCTACTTGATGAAAAATGACTAGTTTTATATTCTCTATTCGTTTAGTGCTATTATAATATTTTTGAGTCAGTACAAGTGCCGAAATATTAATTTTCCACGCTCTAGCCAGTATTTTCATACTTCCACAATTTATGACGACAAATTGACGTCATAATGTGAATGTTGGTAGTATTGTGATACCAATGAAAATATTTCACTGTGGTACCAAATTTATAAGAATCGGGTATTAGTTATGAAATCCAAAATTTAAACATCCAAAGTGGCTCAATTATAAGAATATTAATAATTTTGACGAATAAATTTTCAAATATGATGTTGACTCATGAGTTAATTTACATATTAACGATCTCTCTGTCTGCAGGTGATGTGCATGGTTCGGGAATGCAAATGTGGCAAGTGTATATGTGGACCAAAACTCGCATTTTCAGGGACCAACGTGGAAAACTGTCCGGTAATTCATGGAATCACTTTCCCGATATATTATTATGTCACAAAAAGGTTTTTTTCTTTGGGGGGGGAGCAAATTAAACTAGACGCCAACCATTTACTTGTGTATTTCAAGTAACGGATAAAATGTTGAGAAATCAATGTTGCTTGCCCTATTGCTACATTAGCTCTGCTGACAGGCAGAGGGAGGGTCATTCTATACGGTAGGAATTTTCCAGTAAACCTCGGTAAGAATTCGATATATCCCCCATTTCCACCCGAAACACCTACTACCGAATTTTAATATTTTGCTAAATCAGGTTTTGACGGTCTAGCTCGTGAATACTTGGGTGTCCACATAAAAATGGCGCAAGGCCAAAAATCACCCTCGATGGAGGTTTAAAAAACAAAAAATAGCGAGAAATAACTTATATTATATAGATCCCATAAATGAAGTCTTGCTTTTGAATACGTTTACAACATCCGAATGGTTGTTCAATTAGAGATGATAAGCTCATATTCCAAAAGAGGGTGAAGTACAAATGTGCCATTAGTTGTTGCACCATGTGGCCTAAATAATACACGTTCTTAAGAATTCTGGAAAATGAACTCCCGTTTTGAAGTAATTTGAAAAATAAAATAGTCATAGATTATGTTAATCAAATTGAAATTTGCACAGACTAATTAAATATAAGGGAAAATCTTACGAGTACATTTGCAGGTTCTGATGTAAAATCTTAAATAAATAACCCCTATCAACCTATCAAATGATGTATCCCATTCTGTGAAAAGGGGCACAATTGGTACCGCACCCTCTCTTGAAATATTAGCTATATCTCTGATTGCATCATCAAATTGCATACGAAATCAGAAAACCTAAACAAGAAAGTTTTAAATCTTATACAATAATGTTATAGAGTCATCTCGCTATCCTCTCTTTACCCGCTCCAATATATATCTTGTTCTGTTTATGATCATGTTTCATTACCGGTAGAGTGCAATGGCTTGTGTTCATCTTTTAGAGAGTGTGTGCACTGTAAGGTGTTTAACAAGGGGTTTTATGACGATGAGGAGTGCGATGCCTGTTCGGGTCTATTCAAACAGTTACGTTATGACTGTAGAAAACGCTTAAAGTTAGAGTAGCATTATTTAGTGGCGGCTAAAAACTCTACCACCTGTGGTTAGTGTTGGAACTTGTTGCGGTCTGAATTAACCCGGTTCATCCACCACGAACCGAACGTAAACGGTGGTAGAGTTGTAAAACCGCCCCTTAACTGAAAAAAACAGTTAAATTGACATTGCATAGGCAGGGGCGGATTAGAGGGGCGCGGGCTCCGCATAGAGCGCCGGGCGAACTGTAGATATAATATGAAAATTACTTTTTTTACGAACAGAGCGCCCTTTAGATAGAAAAATGACGCAGTGTAGATATAGCTTTGAGGGCACTCAGCGGACGCAGTAACGCCCCCCCCTCCAAGGGCTTGTCAAGAATTTTTGTTGAACCGACTGGGAAGAAGTATGGCGCCCCCTCTATTGAGAAATCCTGGGTCCGCCCCGATAAGGTTAAAAAAAATATTCGTACTTGATTATTATTATTATTTGCATTTATGCATAACTCCAACTGTGTTCACTTAAAACTACTTCATGGTACAATGAAGGTCGCGAAGAACCAACCTAATTTCTGCTGTAGCTTGATCTGAAACAAATGAACAGGAAGGAAATCCATTTTTAGAAGTAGGAAGAAACCATAGTACGCAGAGCTAAAGCTGACCTATCTGTCTTCTGATCGAAGAGCTCGGTTCTATGCATACACCTATGCGATTGTGCAGATCCAATAGTTCTTACAATTGGAATGCTTGACGATTTTAAAATTTAGTTGCTATGAAACCTCCGTCTAGTTTACACCTAAAATTAAAAGTATCAATAGTTACTAAGATTCTCGTATCAAATAAATTGAATTTAAAAGTAATGATTTAAAGTTATAACTCGATTTATGTGTAATGATTCAAAAGTGTTACATCGTCGGTCTACTCCACTTTCACAGAAACCAAATACATGTAACGCCACATGCGCCCTCCAGAAGTCTAAACGTGTACGAAAAATAATTTGAGTGGGGAAGCACGGCATTCATATTAATTTATACAGTATTTGGAATAATATTGTGATATCGATTTTCGTAGTCAACATATTGTTCATTATTCAATCGAAAGAAATGCCAAACGCCCTATTTGCGTTGCGCCGGACGGGTAGTGCTTTTTAAAAGAGCGGGGTTAACGTTGCAGATCTGTATGTAAACTCATCAAAAAAGATTTGAGATTTTTTGGAATCTAACTATCTCTCATTTATTTCAGGTTTGTTTGTATCATTTTATGCATTAGGAGATTAGCTAATATCCCCCGTCTAAAATGATACCACTTTTTGTAACAGGTGCACGTGGATATCTAACAAATTGGGAAAGAATTTTGAATTGTGTCACCACCCTATGAATTTGGCAGCCTCAACGGAATAAACCGCATGTTGCAGAATGCGATGGTATAATACTAAATTCATCCTACAAATTCTGTCAAATTGTGTCACATTATTTTCCCCCATTATAACAAACAACTGCACACCCTTTAGGAAAGCATCCTATAGGATAGGCGCAGATGTTGGTCAATTTGGCACATATTTCAAAGAACACGTGAATTTTCTCTAAAAGTCACAAATGGAAATACCTTAGTATCTGTTACAGGTAATGGATTAAGTTTGTTGTTCAGCAACGTCAGTTGCTCTAAAATCAAGGAATTTCAAAGCGTTTGATCCATTTATCAAATTGTATTTCCAGGGTTTTGGTTTACCGTATTGTTATTTTATTTCAATGTAGTAAATGACACCAGTACAGTACTTTGTCAGTACCTAGACGACGGCAATTGCACAATTATTTACACGTATGATACGATGGAAAACCAACACATACATTGTCTATGTTCAAGAATCAAAAGGTAATTTTACAACTTCACTGCTGTGAATTTTACTGCTACTACTAACTACTACTACTACTATACTACTACTACTACGACTACTACTACTACTCCTACTACTACTACTACACTACTACTACTACTACTACTACTACTACTATTACTACTACTACTACTACTACTACGACTACTACTACTACTACTACTACTACTACTGCTGCTGCTGCTGCTGCTGCTGCTGCTGCTGCTACTACTACTACTACTGCTGCTACTACTACTAACTACTACTACTACTACTATTACTACTACTACTACTGCTGCTGCTGCTGCGCTGCTGCTGCTGCTGCTGCTGTGCTGCTGCTACTACTACTACTACACTACTACTACTACTACTACTACTACTGCTGCTGATGCTGCTGCTGCTGCTGCTGCTGTGCTGCTGCTACTGCTACTGCTACTACTACTACTACTATATACTACTACTACTACTACTACTCTACTACTACTACTACTACTGATGCCTGCTGCTGCTGCTGCTGCTGCTGCTGCTGCTGCTACTGCTACTACTACTACTACTACTACTAATACTACTACTACTACTATATACTACTTCTACTACTACTGCTGCTGCTGCTGCTGCTGCTACTGCTACTGCTACTGCTACTACTACTACTACTACTACTATATACTACTACTACTACTACTGCTGCTGCTGCTGCTACTACTACTACTACTACTATATACTACTTCTACTACTACTGCTGCTGCTGCTGTGCTGCTGCTGCTGCTACTACTACTACTACTGCTACTGCTACTACTACTACTACTACTACTACTAATACTACTACTACTATACTACTACTACTACTGCTGCTGCTGCTGCGCTGCTGCTGCTGCTACTGCTACTACTACTACACATAATAATAATAATAATAATAAACTCAAAACAAATCAGACTATCACGTCTAGTTTGAAATAATCATAAAAGCAATGGCATAATAATGTATTTGGTTTTATTAAATTTTTGCAGTTTGTCGACGTACAGTTGAACGCGAACGACAGATCAATATTCGTTTTAGATGGTTGATGATCGGAATAATCGTTACTATCTTGCTGATTGGGATACTACTACTAAGCACTGATAAAGCTGGCGATATTCGTTCATGATAGAAAAGAGTATGCAAAGTTTCAAAAGGAACTCGAGTCTGCAAATTGGAGTGCTGTTGTAAAGTCGCATATAGATGCGCACAGAATAAAATAATAAAATTCCAAGAATAAAAATAACAAACAAACAAACATCATAACAAATGTTTTACTGTGTCGTCTATGTTAATAAGCAGTCTTAAAAGCAATGTGTATAAGGGTGGGCCATGTGGTTTTCATGGGCCATTTAGCGGTTAAAATAGATTATTTTTGCCCAAAATTTGTGTAATTGCCTAAATATCAGGCGCATTATTTTGTGGAAAAAAAATCATATCGGCCATGGCGTTATTATGTAATTGAGCATAAGCATTTGTGGCGCAATTCAAAAAATGTGTTGCCCCTAAATTCGCACTGGAGTAACTTTTTTATTTTTATTTCAGCAATATGGAAAATATAGTGTATTGACGTTCTCCTATTTAAGCAATCTTTTGGGAAAGGGTTTTTTTCGGTCTGAAGAAATTTTGTGCTCGGTTTTTGCGCGGCCATTTTGAATCGGTACAACTGATTTTCGATTTCATTTTTTTCGGCTATGTGGTCGTGTTGAGGTATGCGGATGACCGAGTTTGAATTCAAAACGGCACAAAGTGTGGTTTTCGGGGAGGAGTCCACTTGGACAGTCTTATGCACCAACGGGCCGGGAGTGCAGAAGACTTTATTCACTTTATTAAAAGCAAGAGATAATGACAGGTCGCAAGATATTTTAACGTAAAGCAGCCTGACTAAATTCGTCTTATCACATAGTGAAGAGCACATAAATATCGTTATATCGAAAACAGACCATAGTATACAATTCTGCATATCCTGACATTGCTTGGATTTAACCTTTGACCGGAATATTGGGACATCATTCCATTGAAATCTGATAATATGCAGAGTAAGTAATGATAGATATGATCATAGGCTGTCAAAATAAAGGCAACCTCAGTCAAAGCCGAAATCGCCGTTGATATTTTCCGTTTTATTTTAGTTTTGTCATAATAAAGGAGGACTTTCAAACAGCTGTGATTTATAGGAAACGTTCAGCGATTAATAAGGACTCAAATAAATCAAAGAGACATTATGAAAAACACCATCCATGTTTTTATACTTGGTGCCATAATTACCATTACGAGTGAGATAATCTTTTGATTTGTGCGTACTTAACCACCCATATTTCCTTCTATCTCTCCATGGCCCACCATTGCACCATTCGATTGAAATAATATCAGAACGGTAGAGCCCAGTTTAATATTAGTGGTAATTGCCATATAATCGCCGTGATTCAAAGTTTATTCATTTTATTTTTTTTTGCAGGGTCACAATCCTATATTTCATTCATCAACTAGTTACCTTTTCTTTATCCGTATGTTGGGAAAAGATAACCGTGGAAGAGCTACACATTTAATGTCTGACCATTTTATCTATATGTGTATTTTAAGCAAAAAGGCTCACTGGATGTTTAACTTTTAAGGCTAAAATTACTGTATAATGTGAATGTGATTTTACTTTTTCTTTGAGATAATGAATGTATTGATGCAATAATTATGTCGGCATTTTAATTTTTGATTGGGGTGAATAATGGTATATAATATAATGTGGAGATCATGCACCATGTTGTTTGCAATAGATATATTGTGCAAGAAGAGCTGAATGGCAAATCCTCAGATGCTTAAAATAGAAAATGAGTCAAACTTCTTATGCTCTTAGATTCAGAACATATTTGCAAAATTAGTGAAAAGTAAGGTGATGCAGACGATGATGCAATTATGTGAAATGCGATTGTCACTGCAAGGTTATGTTAGCATGAGAATGCGGTAATGATTATTATAGGAAAGGGGAAACCTTACTCGAAAAAACAAAACTTACAGAGAGAAAATACAAGACCTGCCAGAAAATCCGGGAGCTTTACAGAATAGTTCTAGATGTGTTATCTGCCATAATGGAGTGATTTGTGTCATACATGGTGCCAGGATTTATAATATCCTGGATACAGGGCTTGAGAACAGAACCTGCACTGTCGTCTTTGCAGAATATTAGAGTCGTCGAGGGAAAACCCCCGTGTCTTGAGAAAGATCCCATATTTTCTAATGACATTGTACGCTGTCATTGGAGTCTTCGCTGTGGGACCTCATCGTTGAACTGCACGCTTCTTTTTAAATTATGGACATAAGTCGTCACTTCTGGAAGAACTTTTGTGTACGACTAAACTCATTGAGTGTTAATTGTGTATTTGTTTTTGAATTTTACCCCACACTTAGACAAAATTAAAAAATGCAAAATTAAAAAATTTTATTATTCAAAATTTAGCTTTTCATTTGTGCACGAGGCTCCAGTTGTTGTGTTTAAAGGGTTATTTCTGACCTTTGACGTCCACGAAACGTAATAACAGAAAGTGGGGGGCTCGTCATCGGAATTGAATGGAGATAAATGTGGGCCTTATGTTCAGAATTTACACCTTAAAAGTGTGCTGACAACATTGTTTACATTGTGCACATTTTTGCATACACATTTGGGGGGGTGTATTACAGGGTCCTACGCAGTAGTTTTGGTTCAAGTTAATATTGTGTTGTAGAGTACAGTCGCAATGGAGTTTATCGAGAAAGATTTTATTGTGCAAATAACTGGGGAGAAGTTTGATGAGCTGAGAAATCCTGAGTTAATGAAGTTAGCGAAGCATTTAGGACTTGAGACAAACATTGATATGGAGAAAAAAAATATGTCTAAAAATTAGTTTGATTGAAAACAATTGCCCAGGAAGATGTTGGGATGAACCGTTGAATAGGATTCAGGAGGTTGAGGAACAAGGCAGTGATGCCGTCATATGAAAACTTGAGCTAAAAGAAAAGCAAAGCATCAGCAAATCGAAAAGAAAATTGGAGATGGAACAAAAACAAATGGAAAGCAACAGAAGCAAAGTAAATGCAAATCAGAAGGGAAACAGACAGAAAAAGAAAATTTAATTATAAAAAGAAAAAGTGCCAAGCCAGCAAAAAAGAGAAGGTATAAAAGAATTAGAAATGAAAATACAAAAATGAAATGGATCGAAAGGAAGATGGAAATGAAACTGCAAATGAGTATGAAAAAGAAAGGCGCTGAAAGCTAAATTAGAAGTTTAGGAAAAAATGGAAACAACAGGCTAGCTCATCTGACTACTTCCAAGCAAAACTGGTTTTGAAGCCTGGTTCAAAAAATTTCAGGAACAAGAAAATAGATAAATATTTCTATACTCGATTAGTTTTGAGGCATATCCACGAGGTGAAATAGGGAAGAAAAAGCATTTTAATCGGATCAAAAAGTCGGCTTCGCTGCCTAAACAATTAGAAAGTGACTTGAAAGAAAAGGGCAAGTACAAAAATTAATTTTGTTTACTATACTTTCTGAATTGAACTTGTACAGTTTAAATACAATCCATTTATAATTAATTCGCTCAATTCATGTAAAAACGGTGTTCAGGAATTGAAATAATTCTTTTTATCTTCGTGTATTGCCTCCGTGGATCCAGTAAGTGAAATTTATTGTAGGCATACTGAGCACTATATCGGTATCTTCATTGACGTAGTCCTTCTACACTGTTTCCTAAAGTACACTGACAAGAATTCCCCTAATTCTTTAGACTAAAGAAGGTTTATTTAGTTTGCGGGACGGTAATACAAAGTAGTGTTTGCTGTTTCATCCAATATTGAATCCAACGTCACAACGTGCTTTTAAGAACAACGTTGGACCATATATGAGTGGGTATTTAATCTTGTTTAGTCGTATATTTAGGTAACCTATGAAAGTAATGATGAGGCCCAATATCACCTGGCGGAGAGCGCAAAAAAAAATTACACAGATTCAAGAATTCAAAGCGAATCTGCCTTACAGGTGAGTATTCACGTTTTAACGTACAGTTACTTTTACCAGTGGACCCTATAAGCCTCCTATATGATTCACACCACTAAATAGATCTGGTTTGGCACCCTCTGGCCGAAAAAGTGTTTGGGAAAAGCTAAAAAAAAGTGAGTCTAAGTTCAATTGAAAAAAATCGGAGAAACTGGAACTCCTGGGCCATATTTTGTGTAGAAATTACTTGTAAGGTTAAAAAAAAAAAAAAGAAAATCCGCAAAATATAAAGAAAAAAGAGGGTGTGAGGCTTACTACTGAGTTATTACAGTACTAATTTTCCCATCCCATCCAATAGGAATATTTTGATAGAAATCCACAGTTCAGAGGATCGGAACTCGGTCGTTGTCTTCATGCTTCAGTAGTTCGAAAACTCCGTAGTCAACTTATGGAATCTTCTTGCTGAATGGGATGCGAAGGTCTAGCAGTCCAAGGTAATGCATAATTAAAGCAACGAGTCGCTTCGTTATGAGAAATTTACGTTTTAATTAGGGCCCGGTCTGTAACATAAACTCAATGGCAATATTTATTTGGTGGTGTGAAACCATTATTCCCGTCGCTGGGCGGGGAAAAGCCTTTAGTGCATTGACCTTTAAAAGGCAAAACCTCACAGTAGTAAAAACGGTTACAGGACAAAACCTCATATGTAACATTTTCGCGAGACACAAAAAAACTGAATATTTGTGTAATCATGCACAAGAAAGGTTTCCTTTCCAAATATATTTAGGTAATTATTTACTCAGATTCTGAAATAAAGTGCAATATGATTTACTATCATATGTGGCATGAAATTCAAGCTAGAACTGGATGTGACCAAAATGAACACATATGAGGTTTTAGCACTGGGGCCCACTTTTTACATATGAGGTTTTGCATTTGACCTCTGGAGTTACATATAGTTTTTTCCCGCCCAGCGACCGATATGGTTTGACCACTGCACATCGTGTTGACCGTAGAGCACACAGTATTAAGAACGCACGGACTAGGAGTGCTGCAAAGTTTAATTCCTCACAAACAGCTCTCACCCGTAAAAATTACAACTTTTTCCCTATAGTCAATCAGCGTCGAACGAGTATAACACTTTGATGAAATTGCCAATAACTTGAAATGGCCCCCGGGGGGGGGTACTCAGTGAGAAAATGAGTATGTACATATGGTACCGCCGATATGGGTCACATTTCCACCCCTTACTATAACCAATGGGTCATTTTTCCCACCATGCTACTATATTGATGGGTCTTTTTTTTAGGTCATTGCCTACTAATCAATGGGTCCATTTTCCAATATTTGGTCGAAATTTACTATGAAAATGGGTCATTTTTTTCTGATTTTTGGTAAAATCACAATGAAAATGGTTTGATTTTTAATTCTCCGAATTTCGGAAAGGGTACTATGAAAATGGGCCGATTTTGAGCAGATTTCTATGAAAATGGTGCGAAATTTCAAAGCCAAACTATAGAAATGGGTCGAAATTTCGGGACCAACTATATAAATGGGTCTTTTTTGTACAATTTAGTCACTATAAACATGGGTCGATTTTTTTTTACCCGGCTGACGCACACATGTACCCAATTTTTTGGTCTAGTACCCCCCCCCCCCCCCCCCGGGGAGATGGCCCAAGGAATATTGGACCTTATTGCGACACAACCATTGTTCATTGGTAAAGCCCGAGAAATATATTCAGTCATGTTCATATGACAGATGTAAGTTATTACGATGAAGTTGAGCAGGCAGTGCTCAAAGCATATGAAATTGTGCCAAGATGCTTATAGACAATAATTCAGGTCTTGTCCAAAAAAGATGACCAGACCCATGTTGAATTTGCCCGTGTAAAGGAATAAAACTGTTTGATCGCTGTCTTCCCTCGAAAGAAGTCGGGCAACATGTTGATCAACCTAGGGATTTGATATTAGTTGAAGACTTCAACAGTGAGAACAAATTGATAGTAATGCATCAAGCAGCCATAAAGGTTTTGACACATAAATACAATACGTCCAAAAGGCCGATGATTATGCTTTGACACATAAATTGAGTAATCAGTAGGCCTAGCCAAGATTTTTCTAGGTAAAATACAACAATAATTCGGGTTCTAACAAGCGTCCTGGGTAGCACACAGCAAAGGAAATCCCAGGCAGGTTCCCATGAAAGGGGAGCAAGAAATAGTGGTCTAATCAAAAGTGTTCGGGACCCAATCACAATTTAACAAGTGATTTTCCCTTTTTTCTCTCGTTTTAATGTATTAAATGTATTCGATACTTATAAACTTAATTTAGGTCTCTTTATGTACAAACATAACAATGACGAACTACCCCAAACTTTTGTTAAATATTTTATAAAACACTCTAGAGATACAAAGATACACAATACAAGGAATGCTCACAATTATGTTTTGTGTAATGCAAAATAGACGTTCTCTCAAAAATCAGTCAGGAGTGCAGGCCCAGTCTTGTGAAACTTAATTGAACAAGCTATTATACATTCAAGATCCACCAAACACTTTCGTGATCAATTCAAACGTAATATTTTGTCACACTATGATATTAATTAAATTAGATTATGTATTTAAGATCTAACTGTTCTTTGATATCAATTGCAATTTTGTCAAATTCCTACCGCATTGTAATCTGTGATCATGTTCTTCTCTTGTGTTTTTTGTAGGTCACTATATGTTAGTTTTTTGTATACATTTAATTTTACTATGTAAAAGTGTAACTTGTTAGACAGGGGCTAGACATGCTCGGGCCTTATTGGCCTTTTACTAGCCTCCCCCATTTCACATGCCCTTGTTTTGTTTATTTTGGTAAGTGAATGGAAATAAACTTTGATACTTGATTGATTAGAATGAATTGAAACCCGGACATACAAAGTCAAGATGTTGGGAGCTACTTGGCTATCCGCCAAAAAATAGGGCTTCAAAACCAATAGATTGTGCAGTTACTTTGAGATTCTTTTGTTCAAAAACAAGAAATCCCACAAAGGAAATTGACACAGAAAAAGTAAGCGACGACTTTAAGCCTTTTTTTTTTTGGAGGGATTTGTGCACAGTCTATGATATTGGAAGATGTTCTTTCATTTGATAATGAAAGTTCCACAGGAACTAGTGCATTGATTCTTGGGATAGCTATGGTTTGTGAAATCAGACTTGGTTTCTGGATTTTTCACAATAATGGTGTTAGACAAGAACCCCCAGTAAAAGGGGTATCCATGTTGTTAGGGAATGATTTGACAGGGGTAGGTACTCCCCGATCCCAAAGCTCCCGAGTTAGGGACTGTAAAGGAAACATTTAAGCCATGAAAAGGTGGTAATTGAACTTAACCCTCGTCTACCTGAGCCATTTTTTGTAACAAAACTGCCGAAGGGGGGTGGTTACCACCACCCCCTGTGATTTTCGTTACTGAACACCCGATTCCTGTATATTTGGTACCAAAGGATAGCTTAGAGTTTCTTCTTTCCATTGGTACAAAATAAGTACCAACATCCCCATTATGACGTCACCATGACGTCATATGTTGAGGAAAGTACGAAAATACTGAATATAGGGTGGAAAATTGATATTTCGCCATTTTAGAGACTCAAACACCTTATTATAGCTCTCAAATGCTGTCATTATAATAAAACTAGTCATTTCCCATCAAGTGGAGTCAAAAACCGCATGAAAATCTGATTTTTGTTGTGATCTGATTTTTGGCGAAAAATTGAATTTTTCACTGTGTATGTCTATGGAAATGACAGTTTTGCTGACATGCGAACTTTATGACGTCATTGTGACGTAATGCTAGGCATGTTGGATGAAAGAGGATGACCATAGCTATCTATTGGTACCAAAATCAAGTGTCTGTAATGTTCCTGTGCTGTGTTAGGCATGTTGGTACTTCTCTTCCGAAGGGGGGTGGTGCCACCCCCTATCCATCACTTTGGGATCACCCTGTATCTTACCTATACCCCGGTGGATGTTTGTTTTTGGATGAAAAGGAGCGGAAAATGTCAATTGACAATTACATTAAATAATTTGGCACCAAAAACGGGGGTTTTAGCAAGCCGGGGAAAAAACTGAAGGGGTGGTAACCACCCCCCCCCCCTTTCGGTAGACGAGGGTTAAACAGTTAGGTGAAAGGGCACTGACCCAACAGGAAGTAGAACAAATTCCTGTATGTTTCTACAAGCAATATGGTGTCCTCATGAGAAAATGGCGGCCACCCGATGCACGTGAAGATGAAGAATGGAATGTTGCGCATCAAATTGTAGTGCCAAAGGCATACCATAGGGAAGTTGTAGGCATAGCCCATGATAGTGTAATGGCAGGACACTTAGGTGTGAGAAAAACACATGGTAGAATAAGGAGTCATTTTGGTGGCCTACACTCAAAAAAGATGTGTCTGAGTATTGTAAGACTTGTCACACATGTCAAATGGTGGGCCATCCAATCAGAAAATTCGTCACTGCTCCTTACAACCAATACCAGCATTGAGAAACAATTTAGTAGGGTCTTATAGGATTGGTCGGGGCCACTTCCAAGACGAGTCAGGAAACAGTATTTACAGACACCATGTGTGCTTCTACATGATTCCCTGAGGCTATACCTTGCGAAATTTAAGGGACACGAATAGTAGGAAAGCCTTAACAAGTTTCACCCTCTTGTAGGCCTTCCACATCAATTCGTCTGATAAAGGATCATATTTCATATCAGGTTTGGTCCAACAAGTCATGGAGCAGTTGGGAATTTCCTAGAACAGTTCTTCGGCATACCACCCAGAATACAGGGGCTATAGAGGTACCACCACATGGAAAAATAATGATAAAAACTGTTTTGAATTGAGAGCGATGGAGAAGGCGTGCACTAACGTTATTTGCTAACAGGGGCTGTACAAGAGTAATTAGGATTTAATCCGTTTTGGAGTTGGTGGTGATCACAAGCAAGGTTCATTTTGCGATTAATAATGCTACGTCAGCGCTGTCATCAATTCTTCACACCATATTTGTATTTATTCTATGGACGTAATTCAACAAGAGGTGTAAGTAGACTCAGTATTCTCTCAACATAGTTTTTTAAAAATACTACGAGTTGTCTTGTGTATCAGAATGCTGGTCACCTCGTGATATGGACTGCATTACGCAACCGAACGCTATGGTGTTTTAGGAGAAAACTCGAAATGACACATCGGCCAAGAATTTTAGTTTTAAAGGTGAAATTTCTGGGAACAAGCTGAAAATGTCAGGACTGGCGCAGAAATGGGCTAAATTAACATACTAAAAGTCCCCTAAAATCCTCTTGTGATTTACAGAAATAAGGGGCAAAGTTTGTAAAGGGTAAAATACAAAATATTAGAAAGTGTCTTAAAATGTGTTCCAAACATGTTGTCAGTCCCAAGATCAATAAAAGGTATAGTTTCCCCTATCTACAACCTGTAGTTAAGTACTACAGACCTAAATAATTCAAGGTCATCTGGGGTAAATATTTCAAAAGGATCCCATTTCATTGAAACCAGATTCAAATTGCTCGTAGGTCATAGTTAAAAAGAAAATGTTCATTTAAATCACCTACATGGATTCAATATTGAAATTATAAGAGCCAGAAGCAGTGGACCCCCATAGAGCCTGTAGAACCCCATCACGCTTGGCCCTGTAATTTTGCAAAAGTAATGAACCATAACTGTTTTTAAATTATCCATGTGGGGTTCAAGTACAACTAGATGAAGAATTTGACAAATCTTTCAGAAGAATCAGCCATTCTGAAAATTTACGCCCGGATGACCTGAGCCTTTTTTACCAATAGTTTATTAAACTACAAGCCCTAGATAGGGCAAACTATACTTTTTTTAATACTTGGGACATGGACAAAAAGTTGGAAAAACAAACACCATATTTAAGGACAATGAAAATTCGTAATTTACCCCTGTACAAACTTTCCGCTTATTTCGAAAATGCACAAAGAGGATTTTGGGGACTTTTAGTATATTTAGACAATTTCTGCACACATTTGACATTTTCAGCTTGTTTCCAGACAATTTCCCCTTCCTTGTTTATATTATTAATACTCTTGGCCTAACCCTCACAAATGCCGTGTGCCCGCAATGATTAGCGCATCCGAGATCCCTCAACGAAGTTGTGGGTTCGAGTCCCATCCACAGCAATTTCCAGGTGGCGATTATAATTGCTACTTCAGCCGCTGTCACCATTTCTCCCACATATTTTTTTTTTTATGTGACAGTATTCACAAAATGGTTTAAGTAGCTCCATCATCTCACACATATGTTTAAAAAAATTCCTACGATTTGCTTGTGTTCAGAATGCTTGATCACCCCCCTCTTGATATGGACGGCATTAACGCACAGAACGCTATGGTGTAGAACTCTAATGGCCCATCACACTGCGTGGTGGCGCAATGGATGAGCGCATCCGAGATCTACACGGAAGGTTGTGGGTTCGATATCCCATCCCCAGCAAGTTCATTTTGCGATTAATAATGCTACGTGGTCCTCTGTGTCAACCAATTTCTCACAGCCATATTTGTATTTATTTCTATGTGCAGTAAATTCCCAGAGGTTTAAGAGGTAGCTTCCAATCCTCATCACACAATATTTTAAAAATTACTACTACGATTTGGTTGGTGTATCAAATGCTGATCACCTCGTGATTATGGACGGCATTACGCACCGCATGCATGGTGTAGAAACTTGAACGGACCCATCACATGCCTTGGTGGCGCCATTTGATTATCGCATCCTAGATCTTAAACGGAAGGTTGTGGGTGTGAGTCCCATCCACAGCAAGCTCGTTTTGCGATTAATAATGCTACGTCCGCGCTTTCACCAATTTCTTCACACATATTTGTTTTTCTTCTATGGGACAGTACTTCACAAGAGGTTTAAGTAGCTCCAATCTCTCACAATATGTTTATAAATTACTACGATTGCTTGTGTATCAGAATTCTGATCACCTCGTGATATGGACGTCATATAACGCCACCGAACAGCTATTTGGTGTCGAAGCTCGAAGTGGCCCCCATCACACTAGCCGTGTGGCGCAATTGATTTTAGCGCAATCCGAGATCTAAACGGAAGGTTGGTGGTTCCGAGTCCCATCCACAGCAGTTCTTTTGGCGATTAAATACGGGCTACGGACGGGGGACTTCCCTCGCTTGTCAACACCAATTTCTTCACTCACACCCATATTTTTATTATTTCTATGTGACAGTAATTCACAGAGGTTTAAGTGCTCCAATCTCTCACACATATGATTAAAAATTAACTACGAGTTGTCTTGTATATCAGAATGCTGATCACCTCTGGATATGGACGAGCATTACGCATCGAAAGCTATGTTGTAGAAACTCGAATGGACCCATCACATGCCGTGGTGGCGCAATTGATTAGCATCCGAGATCTAAAGGAAGGTGTGGTTTTCGAGTCCATCCACAGCAAGTTCATTTGACGATTAAATAATGCTACGTCCGCGCTGTTCCACCAATTTCTCAACAAACACACACATATATTATATATTATAGTATATATATATATATTATATATATATATAGAGATATATAATGGAAGGCGAAATAGGAGAAGCCGAAGTAATACAGTGCTTGTTTTGTTAAAAGTGACCAAAGTTTTGCAAATGGTAACTACTTAAACTACAAGCATAATAGACAAATGGTGAATATATTCAAATCTATGGTGTACCAATACATGGGATACGATAAGCATGTGAAAACATTTGAATAATAGCAAGAGTATACGTGAAACCCGATATTAAAGCGCCACCACAATATAAAAGCCAGTTGCATTTGCGCAAAGTCTCAAATTGATATTAAATTCTGATGGTTTCAAAGTGGTTCAAGAGCAAATGAGATTTGCTCAGCAGGGTGACGTTGGCTGTCAGAGGTTGCCATGGTGCTCAGCACAGCAGGATTACAAACATCATTCAAGAATGGTTGGAACTGTTGAAATGAACGGCAAATGTGTTTGTAGGAAATTGACCGAATTGAGCGGGAAACCCTGGTGCAGAGAACTTGAAACACAGGAAATACGAGTTGGTTTCGCCATGTAAAGTTGACCGCGCAACGTTTGCAAAAGATGCGTAAAGGAAAACATTCTTCGAAGTTTACCGGTTATTAGAACCCGTGATATGAGGCAAGTTAATAACATAAGCACAGGTTTGACAAACGTTGGTCGGCTGCAGGTTCCTAATACCAGGAGAATCAGAGTAGGAATCTTGGAATGGAACAGATGGATAGAAAGTGCTATTCCGGGGCCAAGCTGTGTCGGGGCGAGTGAACAGAGTGGCTGGTGGACGGATGTTGGCGGAGAGTCTCAAAGTTACGGGTAATGATGTGCGAACTTGAACATTGATGGGATGGAAGTTCATGGCACAGTGTGGTAATACGATCTTCTTTCTTGCAGTGCGACCTGTCTGAAGGGGTTGAGTGGAGTGAGATGAGAGCACTATCTCTGTCAATGCTTGTGGCCACGCGGGAGAGGAGAGAGAGAGAAGATGGAAGTACTGATCCGGATAACCACGTAATAAACATCTGTGAGACTGAAAAGTCAAAATTCTTAAATCTTCACTGCAGATTCGTCGTTAGGCCGAATGAGCAAAGGGAAGTGATTTTTTGAAACTTCCAGGGTTGACTTGTGATTGAGTACTTGAGATAGCTATGGGAGTCGGTAGGTAGGTTTGTACAAACATGCTAGTGTGAGTTGATCTTGAGTCAACTAAAAACAGGAGATGGTGATGTCCAAGAAATTAACGGATACATCCGAGATAGTGAAAGTGAACGTAGTGACGGTTTGAAATTATGCACGTATAGTCAATGAAATGTGAAGGTCCAGAACGGGCGCCACAATGGTGCCGAAAATATAGTCTGTACCGTTTGTACAAAGCAGGCTTAGGTCCATCATAAGAGTCAAAGAGTTGCTGTTCAAAATGACCTACACGGATGAAGCGTCCCTGGGCCGACTTTGGCCCCATGGCCACACCTTGACCTGAAGATAACTTTGGCTGTTAAAAGTGAAATGATCAGGTTAAGGACCAATTCAGTAAGACTTAATCTCGTGGCGGTAGAAGGTTAGTGACCCGTCACCGAAGATCCAAGAAATGGAAGAGCATAAGACCCTCATTATTAGGGCAGGAAAGTGTAAGGGAGCAATACCATGGTGAAATACGTTTATTAAGGTCCCTTGACGCGAATCTCTAAGGATTCGAGAGCTTGCTGTGGTGGTCCTGGACAAAGACGGGCCATCCTGGACAATTGGCTGAAGATACTATCCAAGAACTCATCAATATAAACTGTAGGACAGCTATGAGCGGAAACAAATGAAAAACAAAATGATGGCCTATTGTTCAATCAATCCGCCAATGCAACTCTGAACTGTACTGTTTCCTCCAGGACTGCAAAGAAAAAAGTTGTTTGTGTCGTTCAAGTAGTTTACCAATCTTGACAAAGACTTTATGTCGAAACGTCGATGCACTACATGTGTAACATTTAAAGCACTTCGCTCTCCTATTTCGCCTTCATGACTGTATACTTCTAATGGGGGCAGCATCCAAGACTCTCTCTCTCTCTCTCTATTTATATATATATATCTACATTATTATATATATATGTAATATATATCTTATATATATATATATCTATATAATTTATATATATATACCTTACTACCTTAACTTACCCTCCGCCCGTACTAGTGAAATATATCCGTTGATGGTGAACTGACGATGAGATTTTGAGTAGGCGCCCCCTACCCCTGACTTGAATTTGTTGGGTACTTAGTCCCGTTTTTTGAAATACTAGCATTCTTCACGAGACCGCTCCTCTAAATCCACCGGCCACTACCATGTGAAGACCAATGAAGGCGGTACGCTCTGACTTTTATTTTTGCAAAGTCTAACATACCGTTTACCGTGGCCCGGCTAGGTGACTTTTCACAAAAGATCTAGGGCCGACTTTCCGCTGACCAAGGAAGCGGTCCTCTCTGGACTTAGTTTTTTTTTCAACTCTGGACTTAGTTGTTTTTCCACCCAAGGTTCGCTTAGTAGATCTAGAGTGATTTTCAGCTGAACAATGAAGTGGTCCGCTAATGGAAAAAAATCTCGCTGCCGTGGCCCCGGATACGTGACTTTTCACCCAAGAGTGGGTTAATATTTAGAACGTTTACCCCTGACCAAGGCAGCGGTCCGCTAGGAATTAGTTTATTTTTGAAAAGTCTACATACCGTGGTCCGGCTAGGTGACCTTTTCACCAAAAGATCTAGGGGACTTTCGCTGAACAAGGAAGCGGTCCGCCCGGGACTTAGTTTTTTTCTGAACTCTGACTTAGTTTTTTTTTAACCCAAGTTCGCTTAGTAGATCTAGAGTGATTTTCCAGGCTGCCAATGAAGTGGTCCGCTACTGGAAACATCTCGTTGCCGTGGCCCGGTTAGGTGACTTTTCACCAAGAGTTGGGTTAATAATCTAGAACGATTACCCCTGACCAAGGCAGCGGTCCGCCTAGACTTAGTTATTTTTTGAAAAGTTGAAATACCTGAAATGGCCCGGCTAGGTGAATGTCACCAAAAGATCTAGGGCGACTTTCCGCGGACAAGGAGCGGTCCGCTCTGGACCTCAACTACCGGGTTGCGAGTTGCTGTCAGAAAATAGGATGATACGCACTCTTAAAACATTAGAGATGAAAACCTTAAACACCCAATCCTAAATAGGGTTGACGGAAACCGGTAGGTAGCCAACAACGACCGGGTCATTTTGGGGAATGGAAAAAATGAGTGGCTAAGACTACTGCACATGTTCGGCCTACAACTGACTCGGTCACAAACTTCCCAACCCCTGACCCTAACCGTCACAACCTCGACCTTGACCAGGGCAGGAAGTGAACCCCCTGACCTTGACCCAGCTAATGACCCCTCAATTGACGGTAACTAAGGGGACGACCGCACGCCGTTTAAGGCGCGTGCTGTTGTACCGTAATGTTGGCCCAACCACTAACATTTAACCCGGGTCGCCAACCCTGACCTTGACCCGGCTAAGGACCCCTCACTTGACGGTAACTAAGGGGCAACCGCACGCCTGTTAAGCGCGTTCTGTTTTACCGTATGTTGGGCCTATTGCATGAATCTGTCCCCAAACCACTAACTTTACCCGGTCGCAACCCCTGACCTTGACACGGCTAACTGACCCCTCACTGACCGTAACTAAGGGGCGACCGCAAGCCTTTTA